>CAJVPV010000739.1:0-19267 GCA_910591835.1 Acaulospora morrowiae | reverse complement strand
GTAGGGTATGGGTTGGTTCGATGGGCTGACCCTTGGAGGATGAGGAAGACCCTCCAGGGTCCTTTACTGTTTTTTTTTTGACGAAAAAATTTTTGGTTTCCTTTTTTGGTGGTTTTTTCAGATGCGAGTTTGTTTGGGAAAGAGTTTTACATTTATCAATTTTCTTAATTTTATTAATTTTAATAATTTTATATACCTACTTTTCCATTTAGTTGTTGGTTTTTGCTGTTGCTTGTTACTTGCCATTTGTTTTTTGCTATTTTATTATTGATAAGATATAGAGGTAAGTAATATATAACTGGTATACTTGACTATATTAACATCTGTAAAATTTGTCGATTTTTTTAATTTATTAATTTTTGACTTTATTATTTGCTTTCTATTTAGTTATTGACTATTTTTTTTCCTGCTTAACATTTTCCTGCCAACAAAATACAGAGGTAAGCAACATGTAACCTATATATCCAACTATATCAATACTTGAAATGTCTATCGGTTTATTAATTTTATTGATTTATTAATTTTATTGATTTTATATATTTATTTTTTATCTAATTTGAATTTTTGACATATTTACTTACAAGTAAGCACCAATTAAATGTGAAAACATTGTCACTATATTCTATATAAATATTAATATTTGTAAAAAATATATATATAGAAACATGAAACAGATTTTCAAAAGTCATAAAACTGCCAGAAATAATCGATCTTTTACTACAAAGAATAAGTAAAGGAGGGAAACAAAATCGACTAGCTACTTGTATCCTATATTGAAAGTTGCTATATGCCTCCAGTGGAAAATCCTGGACTAGTGCAGGCAAGATATTTTTACAAGACTTGCTTGTGAGTATCGAACAGTATTGATGTTGCCTCTAGTGGAAAATCCTGAACTAGTAACCTATGTTGTATCAACTTGCAGCCAAATATATTATAGCAATATATTTCATATGCCTCCAGTGGGAAACTGTAACAAATTCTGCCTATGTTATAAGTAAATACTTGTTAAATATCTTTTATAATCTTTTTATTACTTTATAGCATAATAGAATATTTATTTCATATATATAATTATATGGCAAAATCAAAAAAAAAACTCTTTCCCGTACACAACAGATTTCCTAAAAATTTCCTTTTTTGGAAAGTACTAGGATGAAAAGTAAAAGAAAGATGTCAAGCTACCAACGAAGCTCCAAAGCTTCCAACACTCCACCCACAACAAAACGCACATTGAGATATGAGAGAAGGGCAGGCAAAGACCTAGGTACCCCCAGAGCCCAACTATATGCAAAGAAGCCCACTTTTGTAGCAACCAAGAAACCTACACAACAATCGCTCAACACAACCACTAACAACAACCAACAAACATTAAAAGAAACCCCGAGTGCCAACACACAACCCAAAGAAACCAGTCAGGATAGTCAACAATAGCACCAATCAAACACAGAACACTCCCTGCAACAAAGTCAAGAAGAATCAACATCAACATCTTCCTGGAGCGAAATGGTAGAAACATATCTTGCCACGTTCAACAATGCAAGTACACAAGCTGATAACCAAGAGTTTAACACCACTAGCAACAAACAAACGTATGCCAGAATCGACGACATCGATGAGGATATGGAAACCGACCAAAGAGATGGTTCACAATCGCAAAAGGCAAAAACAGAGAAACCGAACTCCCCCAAGGCAGACCAAGACCAAGATCACCATTTGACAGAGCAACCAGATATGGCAGAGAACGCTACAAGGTTGGCATCCTAGCAAACCTAGTTAAAGGAAAAACAACACATCAAAAACTAGAACATATCATCCTTGCACTCAACTCTCCTGAAGGATTACTCACTGTGCGCAGTGAAGAAAAAAAAGAGAACATGAATATCATTGCCATTTTCGTTGAACAACATGCAGCAGAACATGCCACAACCATAGTACTCCCAGAAATGGAAAACAACAAGCTTGAACACATGGAAACTGGACGCCAAGAAATCAACAAGGCAAACTCCATTGTAGTATGGGACATCCCCCTGAACACGAAACTCATTGAAGTGAAACAGGCCTTTTCCAAATATGGTCAAATCCAAGGAATCACTATGAAAACTCAAAACTTATGGCAATGTGCCACAATCACATTCGAAGATCCAGTACACAAGGAAAAGCTGATCAACAACAGAAGTATCCTCATCAAAGGTGACTCTGTGAGAATTAATGACGCAGAATAGACACTTCAACAAATGAAACAGAGACACGAAATAGCAGCAAAACTGACAAATCTTCCTCCCAACACAACTGCATGGGATATCAAAAACATCTTAACACAATGCAAAGGCTGCACTTGCTACATTCCCAGATCCGCAAACAGGGGATACAGACCCAAGAAATTCGCAGTTATTAGTTTTGAAACACAAGACGACTTACTAGCAGCAGTACAAACACAATACACTTTTGGAGAAACCACACTCTCGTTCACTCCAATCTCAACAAAGCTATGTGCGATATGTGACGGAACATCACACCTAGCCAAAGACTGCCCAATCAAAGAAAGACGCCACCAATGGGACGCCTACAACAAAAATCAAGCAACCAAGTTTGGAAACCTCTACAACAAATATAAACCAGAAAAAACATCAACAATCCGCAACATCAGCAAACCCAGAACCCCAACAAACCCCAGAGCAGAAACATATGCAAGAGCAGTCTCGCAAACAACCAGAACAGAACATGAAAGCCCAGCAACCCTTGGAGATATAACCAACATTCTCAAAGAAATCCAACAACAACTAAACACCATCAGACGCCAGGTCTCAGAACTAGATGAACGCATAACCAACTTAGAATACTATAATGAAGAATACTACGAAACAATGGACAGCGAACAGACACCAGCCTCACCAGAATCATCACCCATACCCCAAACCAACCTTTCGCAATCCACCTCAGAAGAAAGTCTCAAAGATCTCAGAAGCACCCAAACACAACTTTTCTTCTCAATCGATGGAATGGAACACAAGATGAACCAAATGCTTATTACAATAGACGCTATAGCCCAGACCTCAACCAAAAACAATACTAACAATCAATAAATATGGGGAACTCATACAGCAATAACAACAACAACAATGAAGAACAAACAAACCCGACAAACAACCAACAAATCAACAACAATAACACCCCCCTCTTAACATCGCAACAACTTGAAACAATTCTAACATGGTCATACTCAGAATTTAATCACAGTAATGAAGACACAACCACACCACAGGCTATACAAACCAAAATAACCACAAACACCCCAAAACCATTCTACACAAATAACACAAACAAAAAATCACTGGGACAACCAAGCAAGCCAATTAATCCAGAACCAACGCAAATTGACAACACATTAACAGATATAATCAGCACATGGAAAATTTCCACAATCAATACCAGAGGTCTCAAATCCAATACAGGTAAAGTAGCACTATGGTCAGAATGGATCATCAAATTCAAAAGCGACATAATAGCTCTCACAGAAACAAATATTTCAAAAAACGAAGGGTCGTTCATTCATTTCCCCAATTACCAAACCAACTGGAGTGAAACCAGTAATCAAAGTAAAGGCTTCGGAGTAGCACTTCTGATTCAAAAAGACTTAGCAAGACATATCTTCAAAACCCAAACATGGGAAGACAGAATAATCTGGACCGACCTCATCTTCAAATTCAAGAGAAAAGTATGAATAATAGCAACATATATACCAGCATTATCACATCCAAAACACCACGAGTGTACCAGAAAGTCATCTGACGTCCTAACACAAGCAAAAGCCTCACAAATGCACACAATAATACTTGGAGATTTCAACATGGTAACAAACCCAAGCCTCGACATGCCCAACTCACACCTCTCCAAACATAAACAATTCTCACCAACAGGAAGAACTACACAATGGCTATCAGCAAATCAATACATCGACACATTCAGGGAAATCAATCCACACAACACACAACATACATGGAAAAACCAGAACAACATCCAAAGCAGAATAGATCAAATCTGGATTACACCCTCCCCTCTTTGGATAGTCACTACAGCACAAATCGAAGAAATAGACAAAACAACCTTCGAAACTGACCACAATCCCACCCACGCTACCATACAACTCTGGAACACAAACACAACTAAAGAAAACCACCTCCAAAAACAACCAAACAACAGATACAGATGGGAAGACATATTAGCAGAAAACTGGAAAGAATTCGACAACAAAATCCTTACAGACCTTAAACAACAATGGCCCAACACCTCCGAAAACACCTCCACCATAGAAAAGAAATGGCATCTCATTAGAGACAACCTACTTAAAGCAGCAGCCAAATTCATAAAAAAATACAAGGAAAAAAGGAGAAAACCAAAACCACCCAAGCCATCATCATATATCATTCGGAAAATCACCAAACTTAGAAACCTAACAAACTGGCTAGAGAAACAAGAAATCACCGAAGAAAAATTTATGGAAAAAACCAACAACATCATCACGAAAGTAGAAAACAGACACAATCTCAAAATCAATCCTATCCAAGACCTACGAAACAATGATGAAATACAAGAGTGGAAACAACTTCTGGAGTCACATCTGCAGAACCACAAACAAGTCTTCAAAAACCTTTGCAACAATAAGCAAGAAGAAAGCATTAGAGAAAGAATCGAGCTAAGAAACAACTATTTCTGTACAAACAAAAAACAAATGATTCGAAACCTACTGGATGACCCCAAAAGATGCATAAACCTTGACAAAATCATCACACATACACCAGAGGAACAAATAATAACAGAACCTGACAAAATCAAGGAAACAGTTAGAAACCACTTCCAACAATGGACCCAAAAACGGAATACAAAACCCCTTCACAACGACAGATGGAACAAAGAACTACAACCCAAGGTACAAATCGCAAGTGAATGGTACAAACAGACACTCACAACAATAACAACAGAAGAAATTCAAAAGACCTTAAGAAGCAAAACATCCAAATCAGCACCCGGACCCACAGGTATTCCATACATTGCGCTGAAGAAACTCAGTACAGAGACTCTCACATACATAGCCGACCTTTTCAACGAAATCCTCCAGAAAGGACAACTACCACTCGAATGGAAAAAAGAAAACATCTACCCAATCCCTAAGCCCAAACCTTGAGAAAACGATATCAACATTACAAGACCAATAACACTTCTGGAGACAACAAGGAAAATATTTACCAAAATAATTACAGATAGACTTGCAACAATTCTCAGTAACCACAATATCCTATCACCACACAACTGGGCAGCCCTCCCAGGATGCAGCACTCAAGAACCAATTCAAATCCTGAGAGCAATACAAGATGGCGCAATACAAAACAAAAAACAAGCATGGATCCTCAGCCTAGATATGGCAAAAGCATACGACTCAGTCAACATTCAAAGACTTATCTTAGCCATGAAGAGAATCAAAATCCCAGAAAAAATAATTGATATCATAACAAACATGTGCGATAATAGACAAAACCAAGTAATCACGCCATTCGGACCAACGATGCCATACACGGTAGAAGATGGAATAGACCAAGGAGACACGATCTCACCACTTCTTTGGAGAATATTCTACGATCCACTAATCACACAACTAGCAGAGAACACAAAAGGATATACACTAACTGCCAAACAGTGGAGCGAACCAACATCCCCACCCAAAATAGTCAAGCAAAATATCTCATGCACAGCCTTTATGGATGACACAACCCTAACCACACAAAGCCAGGAAGACCTTCAAAAGCTTTGCGATATTTGCACAGAGTATTTCGATAGCAATGACATTAACATCAATGGTACAAAATCCAGCTTAGTAATTATAAACAACAAAAAACCAACAGAAAAGTATGTAACAATACAAAACCAACAAATCACAGCCCTCAACCCAAACCAAGCAACCAGAATACTTGGAATACACATCGAAGGGGCAGGAACCAAAACATATCAAACACATTTAATCTTTATCAAAACAACCAAATTTGCCAACACAATAAAATGGAAAACAATAACTGACAAACAACTAAGATACCTACATAACCAAGTCTGGACACCCTCAGTAAGCTACCTGCTAACAGACCTCATTATCTCTGAAGCGATATGTAACAAGATAATGAGTCATCTCAATAGAACATACAAACACAAACTGAAGTTCGCACACACAAGTCCAAACACTATACTCTTTAACCCAATGGAATACGGCTTTTTTCACATATGGGATCGCCAAATCCTTCAACATGCTACCAACTGGTCCAAACTAACTAACAACACAAAACTAATCGGAAAAATCACAAACATGAGATTGCAAGAAATTCAAAACATGTACTGGTCAACAAATTCAATAACGAGCACTCATTTCCAGACACCAATACTCCCCACTGGCAAAGACTTCTCACACGATCGAATCTTTCTGCTAAGACAACAAGATTTCACAGGTACAACACAAACCCTTCAAATCATCAAAAAATCGGACACAACCCTACAAGAGATCATGGGTGAAACATGGTACAACAAACACCGAAAACAACTAGCAAAAAATCAAATAATGTTTATAAACCAAATCACCAACTACACCGGCTCAAGACTGGCAGCATGGGTAGAAATCACACATCCCAACAAAAAACCCAACAGGAAAAAACCACAATGGTTCATAGAACTACAAGCAGAAAAAAGAATTCAACAAATAATCGAAGAAAGAAAAACAAAAAACGCAACCCAACCTATACCTACACAATTGGCAATCGAAACAAGGAAAAAAGATATAAAGTGGATAGCAATTCAAACAAACAATTAGAGCATAATAGGAAGGAAAAAAGCAATAATAGGCAACACAGCCAAACTGCAACATTACACACGAATCAACAACCTCTCTCCTCTTAAAGAATGTACAGGATGCACCTTAGACACCCAAGGAAAGAAAGGAGAATGTATCTTTCAAAGAAACCTTAACAGCATAATCAACATAGCAGTTCACAAAAGCAAGAAAAGCTCGAGACCCAATACAGACACCAATCTTTGCCATAGAAGCAGAACAACACCAACCAGCATGCAAAAAATGCTTAACGACACCTTCTTACATTCTAATCTTCCAAACCCACCACAAATATCACAAGACACACTTTAAACGAACATACGCGTAATCAAAAAATGGACAACAACATCCACAACAACTCTTACGCAACTGGCTACAATCAGACACAAGATAGGAAACATGAAAACTATCACAGTCTTTACTGACGGATCCATGAACACAGACAAATGAATGGGCTTCGGATGGCACATACCACAGATAGACAATATAAGCTTTCAAGGAAGAGTCGAAAACTTCCCTTTATCAACAAGAGCAGAACTGGCAGCAATAGCATCCTTCCTCACAACAGTGCCAGCAGGTAGCACAGTCACCATCTGCAGCGATAGCCAAGCTGCTCTCAACGCAATCCAAAAAATACAAAACGATTACATACAAATCAGAACCTTAAAGAACCCAAACATAATTAATACGATCGTATATATTCTGGACTCCCAAAAAATAAAATTCATAGGAATAAAGATCAAAGCACACAACCACGACCCAGATAACAATAAAGCAGACCAACTAGCCAAAGACGCAACCAACCTAACAGCAGACTCAATCCTCAACTTCCCAGCCATCAGACACGAGAAACAAACATGGACACAAGAATGGAATGGGAAAATACTGGAAAACACAATTCCATCAACCTGCAAAAACATCACAAGAATCAAACATATTCTGAGCTGGAGGATGCTAGAGCGCAACCTTATCACAACTGACAACCAAAACACAAGAGACACCATTAACTGGGCAGAAACTCTCCAGAAGAAACACCTATCCAAGATCACGACAGGACCTACCAACCACAAAGACCATACAACAAGATCGTTTAGGTTCAAATTATGGAATTTAGAATTACCTACAAAAGACAAACTCCACGAAAGATCTGCAAAGACCTACACAGACGAAATATATATTCTCTGTAATGAAAAAGTAGAATCCAACACACATTGCATGAGATGCAAAAACAATGGTGAAAGCATCTTCAAAATATTAAACCAGATAATCAACGAAGAAGTATGTAGCAAAATCACAACCAGTCCAGAATACAAATTGAACAAAGAAATCAAACAACACCAAAGCACATGGACACAAGAAATTAAAAATTACGTTGCTAGAGGTGCCATAACCAAACCACTAATTCAAATAATCAAAAAACACACAGAAAAAGAAAAACAACAAGAAACGATACACAACATACTAGACAGATTCCTAACAGAACTACATCAAAAATGGATAAACAGATGTGAACGATTTGCCAAATGGGAAGAAGAAAACAACATCAGCAGACAAGAAAAAAGAAGATGGTCTTCAGAAAATAGGAAAAAAACATCAACAGGGAAAACCTTTATACCAGGGCTCAACAAAATTATAAAACAGTCCAGCTACGACTGGATCAACTGGAACACAATATATTCTTTTAATACAATTTTGAAATGGGATTGGTAGAGCCTTGGCACATTAGCTAAGTATATGTCAATATTTGGCAATAAGCCGCATGGTAGGAGAAATTCTTAGTGAGTTTTATTTGGGAAAACAAGAGTGGGAAATTTGTATAATACGAATTTGTACATACTCAATCATATAAACCTAATAAAACAAGGTGTAAGCCACCCGATTAAAAAAAAAAAAAAATTATATGGCAAAATTAGATTTTGCCTATAAACAATATTTATAACCAATAAACATTATATAAATAAAGTAATAGCAAAAGTATTAAAGAAAAATTTATTTAGTACATTTTATAAATTGGAAAAAGAATTCGATGTTGCCTCCAGTGGGAAATCCTGAACTAGTAATTGAAATTTTTGTTAATTGCTATGTTTATATGCATGTTTTCTGTACTTTGACTGTAAAAGTCTAGTTGCTACAAGCAGTGCAGTCGATAAACAAGCATTAGTATATACAGGGCTGTTGATTATTTAAGTTTCATGTATAAGGTTATATCAATACTATATAATAAAACTTTTCATATGTAATGCTGACGTTTAGAATACTCAATATAAATAATCAATTGTATTATCATTCATTATATATATATATATATATATATATATGATGATGAATTTTGTGTAATGATAATTACAACGTATTGTTTGTAAATACATGTAGTTTAATAATTTTATCTTGCAAGAAGGTGTGAAAAAGAAAAGAAGGTAAATATTTTTTATATTACAAGCACTTATATTACATTTTATTTTTCCTCCATTTATACATGTTTTTTTTTACCTTATTCATACAACTCCTTTATTGGAAGAAAAATAAAGACAAGTGAGTTCATTATTTAATTTATCTGATAAGAAGAAATTATAAACTAATTTATTATTTTGTTTCACAGCCTAGACCTGTGAGTCTATAGCACAATGGTTAGTGTTCTGCAAGTCAGATCATAAGATAATGGTTCAAATTCTCCAGAGGGCTAATATGGAAATCTCAAACCGGAAGAAAAAAATTGGCATCTTCTGATTGCCATCACAAGATACCAAGTTCAGTTCCAGGTGAAGGAAATTGGACTGTCTCAAAATGATATTTGGCACCATAACCTAATATGCACTGTTTCCTATAAGAAGCCAAATTCACACATTGATTCAATAGGCATTAGGATTGTGATACTAAGAAAGGTGTAGTGATGTGATAATCATCTGGCAGTATTACAATGATCATTGTTAAGTTTGGTACTTTCTCCTGTTTCTTATGCATGGAGCACACTTCCTTACCCTTTAGTCCACGAGACTATAAAAGAAACAATCCGATTTTTCAAGAGACCAAGTTAGAGCTACAAAAACTTTTTATTGGATATGGCTAGTCCATGGCTGATCATATTAGGATACAGTTCTTTGAGTTTCTATTCATTGGATGGTGGGTGGGACTGAAAGGTGCACATCCTGGCACATTAGCATTCTACCTATGCTATTAGAACCCTAATGTTGATAATATAGGAAGAATAGAGGGCAATAAGTCGACTGGTGGATAAGTCATAAGAACTTTCTCTAGGTAGTTTTATTAGATAGATAAGTAGTAGTCAATTCCTATAAAGAGAAAAACACATGTACCATAAATTCATATCTAATAAAACAAGGTGTATGCCAGTTGTCGAAAAAAAAAAAAAATTTTGTTTTGCGGCCTAAATTTCACACACATCCTAAAAATTAAATATCATGTTACGAGTATTACATCATGCGATCGTAACCTAATTTTCCTTCTAACAATATATATGTTTTATAATAGATTTCTGCTATTTATCTACTTGAATATTAATAATCTTCTTATAGTTAATTTCACTCTAACAAAACGATTAAATTGCTTTCTTCTATGTCACTAATCTCTTTTACGATAGAATTGCTTTCTTAGACATGCGATACATACAATCTTAAAATTATAAATATATGACTAAAAACATATTCAAGAACCATATACAACAGAACAAAATTTAATAAGTAATTTTTCTCTAATTTTATAATTATATATACAGTATATTTTTGGATTACAGAATGGGATCTTACAGAACAAAATATAATGGAT
This sequence comes from Acaulospora morrowiae, assembly GCA_910591835.1. NCBI lineage: Eukaryota > Fungi > Glomeromycota > Glomeromycetes > Diversisporales > Acaulosporaceae > Acaulospora > Acaulospora morrowiae. Next base: position 8,619 of record CAJVPV010000739.1, on the reverse strand, counting down.
AATTTTTTTCTATTTTTCAGTCTAAGTTGATTTCACGAGATCTTATAATTATATATATTCTCTGATTCCTTAGAATTAAATCTGTTGGGCAACCAATCCACCACCTATTCCAAACCAACATGCAATGTGTGATTCCTAAAAAACTTCTTATGGTTAATTTCACTCTAACAGAATAATTAAATTGCTTTCTTGCATGCCATCTATTTATCTAAATATTAATAATCTCTGTTATGACAGAATTTCATTCTTAGACATGCGATACGTGTGATTCTAAAATTACAAATGACTAAAAACATGTTTAAGAATCATATATGACGGAACAAAATCTAATGGGTAATTTTTCTCTAATTTTCTAAGTTGATTTCATAAAATTTTATAAATATAATTCTCTGGATTACAGAACAAAATATAATAGGTAATTTTTTCTAATTTTTCAGTCTAAGTTGATTTCACGAGATCTTATAATTATATTTGCTAGATCCCTTAGAATTGAATCTATTAGGTAATCAACCCACTACCTATTCTAAACCAACACGCGACATGCGATTCCTAAAAAACTAAGATATAATCAAAGACTCCTTCAGGAACTATACTTGATAGATAGACTAAAAAATTTTTTTTATTTGGATCATTTACAATGTAAGGAGTTTATAACGATTACTATAATTATAATTATTAACTTTAATCATAGAAAATCACTTACGGTTAAATATAAATTAATTAGTTCAAATTAATTAAGTATTAATAAATTTGCATAAGAAGCTTACCAAATGATAAATAGAAGTAGTGATAACTTACTTAATGATTTAAATTCATATATATTAGGCATTTACCAAATGAAAGGCGGAGTATCTTCAATGTGCAATATCTTATGAAGAAGTAAAGAGGCCCGTTTAATTAACACCGCAAAACTTTTTATTTGGGATAAAGCCCCAATGATTCATAAGTTAATATTTGAAGCACTCGACTGGACATTTCGTGACATCACTGAAATAGATAAGCCATTCAGTAGAAAGGTTTTTGTCTTTGGGGAGATTTTCACCAAGTTCTGCCTGTCATACCACATGCGTCTCGCGCTGATGTTGTCTCAGCAAGCTTGAGCTGATCATTTTTATAGAAATATCTAAGAATAATGAAATTAATAATTAACATGAGACTTTGTCAGACTAATGATGCTGATAAGAACTGAAAACAAAGAAATTTTTCTGAATTTCTTTTACAAATTGGAGACGGAAAGTATCCAAATATCCCAAACACAGAAAACAAGATAGAACTTCTTTTGGACATAGTAATACTTAGAGGACAATTGTTGGATTTTATCAATTTTGTTTATCTAAACTTAGTTGAAAATTCTGGCAATATGAACTATATGTTGGCAGAGCCATTTTAACTTCAAAGAATAACAAGGTTGAAAAAATCTCGGACCTGATTATGAACCAGCTTCCAGGCAAAGTTTACACATATTACAGTGCAGACTCTATAGGTTTAGAGGATGGTAATATGAAACAGTCCCAATTGTATTCCCTTGAATTTTTAAGATCCTTAAAGATTTGTAATCTCCCTCCTGGCAAATTAAAGTTAAAAGTAGAAATACCTATTATGCTTTTACGAAACTTAGACCCATCAAAAGGACTTTGTAATGGGACCTGATTAATTTGTTATAGACTTCTTAGTAAGGTAATCGATGCGGAAATTATAACAGGTTTATATATTGGACAACGCATTTTTATACCTAGAATTACATTAACATCTTCTGATACCAGTTTGCCTTTTACTTTAATGCGATGCCAATTTTCCATACGAGTTGCATTTTCTATGACTATTAATAAAACGCAGGGCCAGACATTAAATCAGGTGGATCTTTATATGCTACAGCCGGTTTTTTTGCATAGTCAGCTGTACGTCGCTCTATTGAGAATCACTTCTTACCGATGCATCAAAATTCTTATATCAAATAACATAAATAGAAATCAAGATCAACAAACAAAAAATATTGTATATTACGAAGTTTTTAAATAATCATTGTTATACAGAAATGATAATCCTCTAATACAGTCATAATTAAATTATATTATTATAACAGTTATGATAATATTTCTATAGTTTATATATAAATTCTGTTGCTTTGCAATGGGTTAACATCTAGTTATAATATAATACAGTAAGTAATAAAATAATATGTTTCTAAAAATGGAAAAAAAGAAAATAGTATTTTATTTATTTTTAAGATTATGCTTAAATATTAAAGATCAATAATAAGTATTTAAGTAGTAAAATAGGTTATAATAGGTTATGTATATAAATACTTGTACCATTATATAACACAATAAATTCTTCTTTTATTATAAAAAAAAATAGTAATTACTTATTGATTATTTTTTTCTATACAAGTTTTTTTTAAAAAAATTTTTTATATTTACAGTAATTTTACTTCATAATTAACAACTATAAATCACGTGCTTCATAATTCGCTAACTCAGAGCCCAAGGAAATTATCTTTGAAAGGTGATAAAAATGCGAAATATGATTTATCGGTCTCTATTTTTAAACAAAAATGCACATAATGCAAATTTAAGATCACAATGTAGGCTCAGTTCGCTTTCGAAAATAATTTACCCATGAAGGATGACGATTTGTATTCGCCTTTATTAGTAATAAGGATGAACTGCAATAACGGTACAGGAAATGAAGTATAAAAGATCTAAAATATGACTAAACTCAAAAGTTTATCTCATCTCTCTTTAACTACTGTAATTAGTAAGATTTAAATTATAAACTAAGTGCTTCTGTTTAGAACTCTTGGAATTTCTGAAGTCACTTTTTAATAGAATGTGCTATCAGATTTCTAGAACATGTATGCACAATACAAAATAAATTCGGAATAACATTCCGTGGTACATCCACATTCTAAATCGAAACCAATAATTATATAAATCATGAAACGTTAGTCTTGCTTTTTAATAATTTCCTCGAAATATTTCATAAGATTTGATAAAATAAAGAATGAATAGAAAATATGGTAAATGCTCTAGGTGCAATAAAAACAAGTCCTTTAAATATAGGAACGCAGACTTGTGTACTGGTTGTTATTCTGCACAACTTCAGTTTGTTAATAGCGGGAATTCAGATATTGATAATCTAATTAAAGCAACACAGAGAAATAATATTCAATTTAGATTAGAATGGATCCCATTTGAAGATTTTGTGAATGTCCAGAAGGTTGCAGAGGGCGGATTTAGTATGATATTTACCGCTAAATGGATAAAAGGAAGAGTGAAGAGTTATTCAAAAGGAAAACTTAATCGGACAGGTCCTATAACGATAGTATTAAAAGTCCTTAAAGATTCTCAAAATATAAACTCGGCATTTATAAAGGAGGTAAAGTAAAAAAAGTTTTTATTTAATTCGTAAACTAATGGATTATTAAAATAAACTCTTAAGTAGTTGCAGAATATTACTGAAACCCAACCAAACTCCTCTAAGCGTTATCTTGTTCATTGTTATGGAGTATCGCAACATCCAATAACAAAAAATTATATATTTGTTATGTCTTATATGGAAAATGGAAGTTTGCGTGAATATTTATCCGAGAATTTTAATGATATCAAATGGATGGACTGGGAAGAAAGTAAAAAACAATCAAAAGTAAATTTCCTAAGAAGTCTCGTTATTGGAATTAAATGGATTCATAAAAATAAGATTATACATCGCGACATACACAGTGGAAATATATTAATACATGAAAATAATGATTCATTAATTGCCGATTTGGGATTTAGTCGACCCGCGAATGAGGATCCAGGATCAAGTATATACGGAATTATGCCTTATATTGCGCCGGAGATATTTAATAAAAAAAAATGTTCATTTAGCTCTGATATCTATAGTCTAGGCATGATTATGTGGGAATTAACAACAGGGAATCGTCCTTTCAATGATCGAGCGCATAATGTCAATCTTGCGTTGGATATATGTAGAGGATTGCGTCCTAAAATTACAGAAGATACACCAGAACCGTGGGCTAATTTGATGAAAAAGTGTTGGCATCAAGATCCTTTACAGAGGCCTTCAATTAATGAAATATATCAAATAATAAATTCTCCGGAATGGGAGTTTAATGGTGCATTCTTCCATGCTGAAAAAAAACTACAAGAAATAAAATTCAGGGAATGTGCAGAGGAACAAGGAATTATGCTTTCTTCACGTAAATCATTTAGTCAGTTATTAGATCCTGTCATAGAAACTACAAGTTATACCTTAAACTTATTTACAAGAGCAGAATCATCATTAGGTAATTATCAATTTTTTTTATAAACAAAGTTAACTACCATAACTTACGATGTTTTTTTATAAAAAATTATTTTACAGATTCTTTTTCTACCTGTTCTTTTGATATTATGAATGATACGTAAGCAAATATTTTACATTTGAAAAATTAAGCATTAAAGGCTAAATTTACTAATCTAATATTATCCAGTTCCGAACTTATAAAAAGCGCCGATAGTTTAAATTATAGTAAAAATTCGTCGACTTCATCAAAGCACAATATCGATTTCTTATTAAATGATAAAACTAGTAAGTTTTAATTTTAAATTTTGATAAATAGATATTTATTACTAAACTTACATGATATTGCATGTAATAGGCCAAATAAAACGTAGAAAATTAGGTAATTATCAAGAAACAACCATATGCGAAGGTACTTATATTTTACATTTAAACTAGTTTATGTCCTAATTATTAATTATATAATTTAACGAAATTTAATTCTTACGTTCATGTAAAATATTAGAACCAAAATTAATAAAAAATAATGGTAATTACGTTACCAATTTCTTTAAGAATACGTTTATAAAAGTCACTTAATATTTAAAACTTTGCATTACCAGGTAAACCGCTATCATATTTATCTAATCCCATTAAAGTTATGTTAAGCCGTGATGGGGAAGCTTTGATCGATTATCTATCTGGAGATATTATAGTAACTAAATTAGACATAAGTGATAAAAGTTTACATCGTAATATAGTTAGAGGATTGATTGTAGGTTTACATAAGAATACCACCCTGACAATTTTAGATATAAGTAAGAATCAAATAGGAGAATCGGCAGGAAAAGCATTGGCTGAGGCACTATGCAAGAATACCACCCTGACAAATATAGATATAAGTTGGAATCAAATAGGAGAATCGACAGGAAAAGCGCTGGCCGAGGCATTATGTAAGAATACCACCCTGACAAATTTGAATTTATACGGTAACGATTTAGGAGAGTCGGCAGGAAAAGCACTGGCCGAGGCACTATGCAAGAATACCACTCTGACAAATTTGGATTTACGACTTAACGGTTTAGGTGGATTGGCAGGAAAAGCACTGGCCGAGGCATTATGCAAGAATAACACCCTGACAAATTTAGATATAGGTTGGAATCAAATAGAAGAATCGACAGGAAAAGCACTGGCCGAGGCACTATGCAAGAATACCACTCTGACAAATTTGAATTTACAGCATAACCGTTTAGGAGAATCAGCAGGAAAGGCACTGGCCGAGGCACTATGCAAGAATACCACCCTGACAAATTTAAATATAGGTGGGAATAAAATAGGAGAATCGGCAGGAAAAACACTGGCCGAGGCACTATGCAAGAATACCACCCTGACGGTATTAGATTTGTGTTATAATAGTATAGGAGAGTCGGCGGGAAAAGTACTGGCCGAGGCACTATGCAAGAATATCACCCAGACAAATTTAAATATAGGTGGGAATCAAATAGGAGAATCGGCAGGAAAAGCACTGGCCGAGGCATTATGCAAGAATACCACCCTGACAAATTTAAATTTACAGAATAACGATTTAGGAGAATCGGTGGTAAAAGCACTGGCCGAGGCACTATGCAAGAATACCACCCTGACGGTATTAGATTTGAGTTATAATAATATAGGAGAGTCGGCAGGAAAAGTACTGGCCGAGGCACTATGCAAGAATACCACCCTAACAAATTTAAATATGCAAGAATACCACCCTGAGAAATTTGAATTTATAACCGTTTAGGAAAATCGGCAGGAAAAGCACTGGCCGAGGCATTATGTAAGAATACTACTTTAAATATAAAAAGAAAATTTTTATATCACACTAAATATATTATATACTGTATATATAATTTTAAATTAAAGATTATGAATTTCTCTTTTCAGACATAAATTTGTTTTATTAAAACTTCCTTTCAAAAAATATAAAGTATATATAAAATGAGTACAGAGTTATCAATTGTTTGAACGAATTAAAATTCTTAACGATATGTTATAATAGGAATATAAACTTTTTTTATCACGTCGTTTTATATATTATACACGATAGAAGTAAACATTTAAAATGGATAAAGATATGCATAGCAAGCAGCCGAAAGTACAGTTAATAAAAATTTTCATAAAACTTGATTCGCATACTTGCCTGAAAATAACAACAACACCACTAGGCATGATTTTTCTGCTTATGTAAAAACGGGAACCCATTACAAGCAACAAAACCGAAACAACTGCATAGAATAAAGATGTGTAAGCGATCAGAAATAATATGGGAAACATAGGAATATAAGTGATTTCTAGCAACGTTTTTTGAATTTTTGACTAAGGATTATTACATTTAAACCACCAGACGTCAAGTAATTCCTTGAATTAATTGTTATAAATATGAATTCAGTACAAAGAATAGTTCGAAAAGAACAAATTTATAGTTATTTCCTTTAACGGCTTTTAAAAATCCGAGAACTCTCCTAAACCAATAATCTAAAATTTGTATTAAATAATAGCTCAAATTAAAAAATAAAATTGGCAATAATTAAAAACATTGCAAAGCATAAGCGTATTCAATACCTTTCTTGATAAAGTTTATTGAGAAGAAGTCGGCTAGTCGGTTCTACGTACAATAGCTCGCAGAAAGAAAATCACCTGCCGAAAAATTTTTTGATTGGTTTATTTTTTTTGCCATTTAAACGTTCAAACGATTGAAAAAAAAATCTGCTTTAAACTATAATATTGCGCATTAATTCCAAATATTATATACTATAAATTTATTAGCACTTACCATTTAATATATTCATCCTAAGCTTTGATAACATTATTATTCGTTCTAGTATGTTATCAATTAGCTTATTAGAAAAATCAACATTAATTTTATTCTGTGCAATTTTAAATCTGTTTATAAATCTTTTACTTTATTTATTTGTATATAACAAGGTATATATTTTGAAAGAAACAATATCCTTCACATGCATTTAGAGTAAGCTTAATTTTAGCTTACCTACAATAATTATTGAAAAAAATTTTTTTTAACTATATACTAATAATGCTAAACAGTTGTAATATCTACTTATAATTAAGAAAATAGTTAAAATAATAATAATAAATCATATAAAAGAAAAAAAAATTAAAAATCAATTATATTAAAAAATTATACATATAAAATGATTTTATAAAAAAGCATAATCGAATATTTTTTTGACAATTTTTTTGTAAATAGAAATAATTTTATTGACAAAATTATTCATATATAACTAATATTCTTAATTATATTATTTGAATCAATAAGTTAATTTGATTAATCAAAAGAAATATTTATAATATTTATAATAATTAATCAATTAATATAGAAAAAATAAATAAAAACAAAATTAATTATTTTATAAATTTTTAATATAATATTTTATTATTGAATATTTTATTAATTTAATATAAATATATATAGTATATAAAAAAAAAACTTTTTTTTATATATTACTTTTTTTAAAAAAAAATTTTTTTTTAATTAATTTTTTAAAATTAAAGAAATTAAAAATTTTTTTATATTTTACTACTAAATTTCTTTTATATTATCTTTAGATTCTTTAATAAACTCAAAAGACATTAAAAAAAATATTGCTATATTAGTATAAAACCTTAAGAATAAACTTATAGCAATTATTTTTTTTGTTTTTTTCTTAAATTTTTTCTATTGGATTCTTTTTATTTTTTATTTATTTTTTTTTAAAAGTTCTTTAATCTATTATATATTTTTATTCTTAATAATTGAAAAGATTATTACTATATTTTATATTTTATATTTGTTTCTACAAATAATATAAAAAGTCATTTGTATATTATAAACTATATATCAAAATATATTTTATTATCTCTTATATTTTACTATATCATAAATCTTATAAAAATTTATTTAAAATTTTTTTTTATAAAAAAACCAAAATTAGTTTGTTTTTTATCAATACTTTAATTTTAATTAATTAAATTTTAAAATTATTAAAATATATTTATTATATTATTAAAATCAATATAAATAAATTTATAAATAAAAATTTATTTAATAAAATACTTATTTGTTATTAAAAAAATTAAAATAATATTTATTTATACTAATCAATAAATAATAAAATAATAATTATATTATATTATTATTGAACAATAACAAACAAAATATTCAAGTAATAACTTTATTACTATCACTATTATTACTATTAATTAACAATTATTATTATTTTTTTTTTTAACCCATTGCCATTAACTCAGGTACCTCTAATCGCTGTTGCCAGTCTCCCGGTATTTCTCCGGAGCACAGGGGTAAAGGTGGAT
>CAJVPV010000738.1:0-19297 GCA_910591835.1 Acaulospora morrowiae | reverse complement strand
CCTGTAAGTAAGTGAAAGTATAATAAATATAATAAAGCGTGATAGCCATTTGCTCTTTTCAAAAAAAAAAAAAAAAAGTAAATAATATAAAATATATTACACAAGTGACATAAATAAGCCAATAGAAAGAATAACATTATAGAAATATAATAGTTTAAATTATGGTTTTCTAAAATATATGAAACTTGAAATATCTTAAGTTAATAATTTTTTATTATATTGTTAGTCCAGAAAAAATCATATAGCATAGTTATATATTATTATTGCTGTGGTATATATCTTGAAAATTATGAAATAATATTAATAATTAATATAAAAAATATAGTCATAGCAGCTTAAATAACTTATCTGATAGTTTATTTTAGCCCCAATAATTTATTTGCCCCTAATTGTTTTTCTTATTCTTCTTATAAATAATATAAATAGCAATACCAATGTATAAGTAAAAATAAGAACAATAATAATAGCATTATAAAAGTAGTAATTAAGAATAATAAAAAAACAGGTAGTGATCAAATAATAAAGAAATGATTAGTAAAATTGAAATGCCTAAAAAAAAATATTCTAATTAACAACTTATCTTTTTAAGTATGCACTATTTTAGGAAAAATAATTGTTGCTATAGAATATAGTTCAGAATTATCAAGTGAAGAACTGGTGCCAAGAATAAAGAAAAAAACTTGTTAATAAGAGAAGACCTTGGTCAAATCAGTTTTATATGTCTTGACTTATTTTTAATAACATTAACTTTGAATTGATAAAGTAATTGACTTGCTATTTTCTGGTTTAACAATATTTAAGATATGTAACATCAGAAAATTTTTTGAGCAGAGGAACTCTGCATATCTCCACCGTCATTAGAGATCTCTAGAGAATCAAAAAAATATATATAAATTTTGAAAATCTCTAAAAAATTATTTTCTTCAGAGATTATCGAAGGTTTTCAAAAGTTATTAAAATATTATAAACATTTGCGAAAACCTTTGATAATCTCCAGAGAAAATAATTTTTCAGAGATTTTCAAAATTTATATATACAGTATATATTTTGTTTCTCTGGAGATCTCTAACAATGGCAGAGATATGCAGAGATATACAGAGTTCCTCTGCTCAAAAATTTCTTGATGAAACATTGACCTGCCTATAAGTAAATATATTCTATAAAAACTATAATTTGGCAAAATTTTAAAAGTAACTATTTACTGAATTAGGGAATCAGTGTCTTCCTAATAATTTAATTTTTCATTCAGATCTGATGAAAATAGTTTTTCAGTTAGAAAAATATTTGGAAAGAGTATATTTGGATGAAATTTAAAGTTGTTATTGATTTGATTTGCTGTTGTTATTGTATTGGTGGATGATTTTTTAAGATAAGTGTAATTGATTTCATTAATTTTTTTTGTTATGGAGTAATTCCAAGAATTTTTTTTTGTGAGATCATGTTATTATTTCTGGGTTTCCATATATTGCTATACAGTAATTTGAGAAGTTTATAGAAGATTTGTATATGTTTAAAAGTTGAAATAGGTTTTTGGTTTGGTGTTATTGTAGATAGTAGGACAAGGCCAGTGGCTATTGATATTGTGTTTTGAAAATTGTTGAAGTATTATAAACTTTGTTTAGGAAAGTTGTTAATTGTTTCTTTGATAATTTGATATATTGATAAGATAGTTGTTTTTAAAATGTTGTTGTTAATAGGACAAGTTCAGATATGATTTATAGTTTCTTCTGAAGTGTTGCAATGCAGATAGAGGTTGTTTAGATATAAATGAGGTTTGGTAATATGTAGGTGTGATTTAGTAAAAAGATTGTATAAAATTATTTTAAGACAAAAGTTGTAAATAATGGATTTAGAGATATTTGTAGGAATTGAAATTGATTTAAGAAATTTGAGGGTATAATAAAAGTTTTGAAAGTTGGATTGAAAAGTTATTTGAATTCTTTTTGAATTTAATATATTGAAGGTTCTGTAGAAATAATTAATTTTTTTAGTGTATTTGCAAATACGTGGGAGTAGTGATTCAGAATAGTTAGTTAAGGTGTATAGGGAGGGTTGGAGATTGAAGTGTAAATTTATTTGAGTAGTTATGTTATTGTGTTGTGAAGGTGAATTGTAAGGTGGCTTGTAAAAGGTACAATGGATTTGTAAAAATTGGATTGTTTGCTTTAACTCATTGACTATATCTTTGTATGGAGTTTTGCAGTTTATACAATGGTTTTTAAAATTAAAAGAAAATATGATTTTACTTATTTTGTAGTTTTTTAGAAAGAAAATTGCTGTTTTTGATGGTTTCATTATAAGAATTGTTTGGATAGAGAGGAGAAGAGATGAAATTAAATTGTATAGAAGTTTGCATGTATAAGTTGTCAATTCAGAAAGGTCAGTCCATTTAATATTGGTTTTGTTTTGATTTGTTTCAATTGAAAGATAAAAGAATTTTTTATTTATTTTGGTTAAGCAATTGAAGATTAAGTCCTGATGGGATTGTGGTTTTAAAGTTTTCTCGATAAGAAATTGTTAAGGAGTTGAGAAGATGGAGATGATTGGAATATTATAAGTAGGTGAATGGGTTTTATATTTGATTGAGTTTGTTTTGTCTCTAAGAGTAAAATAGGTTTTGTATGACTTTTGTTAAGTATAAATGTGAAGTGAAATAGATTTCATTTTGTTTATTTCAAGTTGGCATGAATATAAGTTGGAAGTTTGATTAAGAAAACAACCTGTGCATTTGATTAGAATCAGAAATCTGTCAAGATTATTAGCTGGGAGATATAGGTAGTGGTTGATAATGATTTGGTTTTGGAGATGTTTTCTTGTTTTTTTGCTATTATGGTTGTATTGGAGATTTCAGTTGCTTCTCAGTTTTTTTTTTTGTTGTTTTGGTATTTGTTTATAATAATTGTGGAGCCCGTGTTTTTTGGATTAAGATTTTTGAGTTTTTTGTATCATTGTAAAATTTTTTCTTGAAGACTTTTTTCTATATGGCTGGCTATATGATGCTATTCAGTTAGTTGATTGTTTTGGAAGACTAGGAGTTGTTTAAGATAATAAATTTGATGTTTATATAGAAGTTTTAAAGTATAGGACCAGTTTGTATCCCATATGAGGTCATAAAGTAGAGTTTTTCTGCCTGGAAGTTTGTGGTTACAAGATGAAATGTTACAGAATTGTATTTTGTATTTATGGGCAAGTTGAAAAGTATAGAGTATGATGTTTAATGTGTATATTTTTATTGGATTTTGAAGGGGCACAATGGAAATACATTTAATAATTATAAAGCTTGAATTTCTTAGAGTTTGAATTTGGAGGTAATGAAGTTGGTTAGAGAGTAATGCAAATTAAAGATAAGAACTTCATTTTGTAAATCATCAATAGGTTTGGTATTGAAAATAAAAGGTTTATAGAGTCAGTTCTATAGGAGAGTTTTTTCAATATAAAATTTGTGTTTTATAGTGGAGTCGATTTTCCTTTATACTAATATAAGTTGATTGGAAAAAAAAAAGTACTTATTTTTATTTACCAAAAAACAAGAATTATTAAGCTTAAAAATATACAATATATAACAAAAAAACTTGTTTATTATTATAATAATATTAATTTAATAAATAATAATTCAATTAATATAAAATATTTTTTAAAGTTTTTTTAGTAATTAATTAATAATTAGATTTAATTTATTAGTAAAAAATTAAAAAAAGTTTCTTTTTTTTTTTTAATCCTGCAATCAGGTTGGTATCATTTATTTATTAAATCACAAAGAACCATTACAAGTTGAGAATTCATGCAAAGTATAAATTTCCTCAATTCAACTTACCTGTCGATAGCTGAAGTCTCTAAATGCAATTTATGAAAATGATATGTTGTTCCTCTAAAGAATAGAATTAAGATCCCGAACTTCCAATAGAATCAAAATATACAAATCACCTCTACAGTCATGATCATAAATTCAAATTGTATCATCCCTCTTATAGTAACTATACAAGGGAAAAAATAAATAAAAATGAATTTTTTGAACAAAAGAAAAAAAAAAAGCTATTATCTATTCTAACTATCATTGAAGATATTATCTCTGTAAACTTTAAAATCCAAGTTCTTTATGATATCTCACTTTTCACTATCTGTAGCCAGTCAAACTATTTAATTTCCATTGGAATAGTTAATATCCAAGAACATTTAAGGACACTTCCAGGAGAGTATTTCTTGAGACTTTATGCTTGAAGACTTTTAACCAGAAAGAATATTGATTTTTTATTATTGATTTTTCTTCCAAGTCATGTTTTCTGGAATTATTGCTTCATTCAACTGGTAGATAGTTTCAAGATTCCTTTCTCCAATTATTTTTGAAATAAATATTGATACTTCAACTTGTTACCAGATTGGAATAGGACCTAGACCTTGTTGCTACTTCCTGTTTTCAAGAAAGAATAGAAAAGAAAAAAAATAAAAGGATAGGAACAAAAAGGGATTGCTCCTCTTCTACTCACAACTTCAACTTTACCTAATACTTACATACTACTCTTTCAACTAAAAACTGTCCAATTCTTTCAGGAACCAATTACATTATCGGTTTGGTGTTGTATGACTAGGAACACATGAGAAGTACATGTCTTGTTTACTTTTTCTGTGGCTAACATGATTAACCAATCTATGGCCTTAACTAATCATCTTTCAAGAAAACTGATGTGACCAAAAAATTTAGAATCAAACTGAGGTAGGCAAAATTTTCCAGAAAAACCAGGAAAAAAAGAAATATGCATGAGAAAAAAAAATGGGAAGTCAAAAAGATGATGAGAAGACTGAAGACTTCTTTATTTTTATTTTTTAGATTCTTGAATTTTTTGGAGTCTTTGGAGGGTATTTTTTCTTGTCAGTTTTCTTTCTATAAAGGTGTTCTTGCCATAGATCTTTTAGATAGGTTTCTTGTATTTAGTCACAAAAATAAACAAGAAAAGTGTTGTGAAAAAGAAAAATAAAACAAGTGATAACTTCTGCTCGCTTAGCTGGTTAGAAACCAGTGTTGTTTTAAGGAAAGTATATAGACTTTATTATCATAAAGACAAAAAGTCTTTTGAGAATGTCTGTTTTTGGGTTGGAAAAAGGATCATCAAATTAAAAAAGTTTTTTAAAATAATTTTTGATTAATATTTATATAAAAATTATTATTGGACTAAAAAATGACAAATAAGTTGCTTTACTAGTTCAAAGTTAATATTATTAAAGATAAGTCAAAACATGTAAAACTGATTTGCCAAGATCTTTTCTTATATACAAGCTTTTCTCTTCTTTCCTGGTACCAATTCTTTGCTGAATAAATTTTAGCTATATACTATAGTGGCGATTATCCTTTTTTTAATAGTGTATACTTGAAAAGATAAGTTGTTAATTAAAATATTCTTTTTTAGATATTTCAATTTTACTAATTGTTTCTTTATTATTTGATTACTACTCTTTTCTCTATTATTTTTGATTACTACTTTTATATTGTTATTGTTATTTTTGCTTATACATTGGCATTACTATTTATATTGTTTATCAAAAAAATAAAAAAAATAATTAAGGGCAAATAAATTATTGAAACTAAAATAAACTATTAGGTAAGTTATCTAAGTTGCTATAACTACATTTTTTTATATTAATTATTAATACCAATATCCGATTTTTCTATTAGCTGCATTAACGAAACTACATGTACTGTATATTGGGTAATCAATCAACGCGATAAGTTTATTATTCAAGGTTTAAGATCTATTTAATAATTGTAAGAGTACAATGGTATTTCTCATTTTATATTGGTACATCGCTAACTCTAATCCTATGCTACAAGCGAATCAACAAGAATTACTGCGTCGAGATCTAATCTTCTGGTGTGCCAGAATCGTTATGGGGAAAATCAATCCAAAATATTTTGGTACCAGAGTACAAAGGGACGTCGTAAAAGATTTACAAGCAGAAAAAAAAAAGCATAGGAGGCTACAGAAGCGAAGAGACGAGGAAAAGAGTAAACGTTCGTCTTATATTACCTTTTTTTTCTTTCGAGTTGTTTCCTTTGATTTTTTTATTAAATAAAAAATTTCTCCAGTGCATTCAAAACAAGCATACGGATATTTTATGTACTGGCAGCTACTGAATATTTTTGATAGGTTATATAGACAAAAGACTCGAGAGATGCACGAATTGACATTAGAATTTGTTAACCAAAACCTCGGTGATCAAGATCAAGATACAATTTGAAGTGCTGCAGACGACATTCTGCAAATTTTTTACTCAAGGATTTTGACAAGAAAAGAGATTGAAATGGTCATTGGCACCATTGCACCATATTGATTTGCGCAACTAGTGAATTTGGGGAAAAAATAAAGATTATCATTCTGAGGATGCCAAGAATGACAATAAACTTTCAGCCGAGATTGATGATGAACTTGAGAGTTTCTGTAATTGAAGAGAATAAATTTTGAAAATAAGAAGCTGAATCCGAGGAGGAAGATGATGATGAAGGTTGTGTGAAAGCAACGACAGCAGGTGTATTAGGCGTTGATCAAGTTGAGAATTAAGATAGAAAGTCATTCAGATGAGGATTCCGAACGGCTAATGGACCAGATACTGCCAAATCAAAGGTCACTGGTGCAAAGGCTTTACAAAATATCTCCACCCGATATTGATGCCTTCTGGCTTCAGCGTCTAATATCAAATAGCTATTCAGATCCACGCACCGCACAAGAAAAGACGGCGAATACCATGCAAATGCTTGAATTAGAATGAAATACTCATGACTACGAATCTTTTTGATTATGATCTGGTCAATATATTGACAAGAAATAGGAATCGATTTTATGGTGTACGAAGCTTGCCAAAGCTGGGACAGACAACGCTAAGCGACAAAGTATTGAACGTGAAATTTGCGAACAAGGATTAGAATGGATTCTTAAAGAATTTGGAGGAGAGAGAACTTGTCGTGATGAAGTTACCGTCCGGAAAGTGTGGTTGAGGATGCAATGGAAATATATAATGAATCTGTACCAGCACATGGTTTAATTTCTGCTTCTGTCAAAGCTACTTTCCTCCAATAACTATGGCAATACCTAAAGTTGTAATTTATCCCGAATCGCTTTAAAGTCTAACAAAAAGTACAAGCTACTAAATGGATCTTATAAGATTTCTAAGATATTGAAGATAGTATTGATTTTGCTGAGAGCATGCGAATATACTTATTGTTATTTGTGGGGAGGCTGTATGAAGAAAGGTAATGATGATTATGCATTACTATGTCTATTTAAGAAAACACTACCAACTCAATTCAGATTTTGACAAGTCCGATCGGATTTCTAGCTCATGTGATTTTTTTGCCCTCAATCTTCATTCGGGTATCAAGGAGGGTGACATTTCGCACATCTAAAGTCCAGAAAAATGCTATAAGGGGAGCCTGTATATTCTTTGGCAAAATAAACACATGCAATAACATTGGTCTCTTAGCGAACCTAATAGCTTATTGTGAGAAACCGATTCATCATATCTGAATATTTGCCGCATGCAGCCCTTACTGTTTGCGAAAGAGGAAGTCACTGTGGCTTGTCTAGAAGCTAAAAAATTTGAAGAACAAAGTAACCTTTTATATGAAGTAAGATTATTTCCCGATCTAATTCTTGATTATATTATTATTTTGGAATATAGTGTGCTTAAACAGGAGGACGAAGAGCAGTGTATTCAGATAATGGTAAAAACAAAATTGAAGGAGTTGGATGATCAGGTTTTCTCAAAATTATTTGCCTCACAACAATTTATTCAAGAAGTAAAGAAACTGTACAGCGTTTGTTTGCGTAATTTCAAACATATCATTAAGCCTATCAATTTCTTTCACTAGTTTGCAAGATTGCCTGCCGATTCATAAAGATTTGTCAAAGTATCTTGACATTATATCATTATTGAGCCGTTATATCATGTTCTATCTAATAAATACCTATTCCATTTTATCGGATCCAACAGGCAGTTTTTTCTTCACATGGAAAATCAAATAATTCATATATTAAATTTACTATAAATTAGTATTATTTTCAATATTTTTTCAGAGCTTTAGTAACAAATATAATTTTATTAAGAAATAAATATTTAGTTTTTAAGTTATTTATTATTTTATTAAATATATTATTATTTTTCTTAATTTCTAAAGTTAAAAGAAACCAAAAATAATAAGATAGATATGATTTTAAATAATATCTTTAATAATTTGTTAAAAATATCTTTTTGAAATATCTTTTTATTTTTTTAATATTGACAAAATGATAAAAATACATATTAAGAAACATTAAAAAAAATTTTTTTTGGCTATAATAATTGTATTGAATAATTTAAATAAATCATTGAATATGAAATTATTGTTATTTTAAATTTTTAGATTCAATTATATGAATATAATAAATAATATATATTTATTATTTTATAATTATTATATTATATTATATTAATCTTGTTTTTTTATTATAAATGGTTAATTATTAATATCATATGTTATTGAAACAATTTTTATAAAATTATAATTAGTGTTATACAGTTTGTACTTAATAAAATAATAATTATTATTATATTATTAATATTATAACTTTTATTTAAAAAATCTATACATTGAAATAACTTTAATAATTTTTATTATTTCTATTTTGTAATATAACTAAAATCAATTATTTTAAAATCTTTATTAAATAAACTTGTTTTATATTCTTAAATATATTAATATAGATTTTTATCTTATCTTATCAATTAGTTATTAAAATATTACAAAAATAAAAATTGATATACTGTATATAGTACAAATTTTTTTGTTACACACTGTATATTGTAAAAATAAATCATTTAAAATTTTTTTTTTAATATTTCAATATCAATATTTAACATTAAAGAACTTATCCAGAAAAACCTACCTGAGTTATCATATAAATTAAAGTATTAAAAAATATTTAATCAAAATCAAAATTATAGATTGTTTATTTTATCATTTGAGATAATATTTTAAAAAATATATAATCAAATAATATTTAATTAAATTAAAAAATAATGTTTATGAAAACTATAAAATTATCGTTTCATTAAATTTTAATACTATTATAATAATTTATTATATAAAAACAAAGATTATTTTATTTAATTAAGTACTGTAACAAAAAAAATTGTTTATATTATAAAATATATAATTAATATTAATCTATATAATGACATAATGATAAATAATTTTGAGTTTTTATATATTTCTAATATATGTAAAATTTATGACTAATGGATTTTATAATAAAATACAATCTATTAAATTTTATACAATTTATTTTTTTTACAAAAATTATACAAAAAATATATATCAACCTATTTTTTAAATTTAATATAAAATAAATTTAAATTTTTTTTTCAAAATTATACATTAATTATTTTTATATTTTATTTACAATATATGATTTAAAGAATAAAATTGATCAAAGTAATATAATATTTTATTATTAACAACAGTTAATAAAAAAGAATTATAGTATAATAATAGCAATATAATCATAATTTATTTTATAATTGTTTAATTTATTAAAATAATCGATCATTAATTGTTATACATTTTAGCAATATATAATAGAAAATTAATGATAATTAAAAGTTGCAAAATCAAATCAGATCAAAACAAATCATTAAATAATTTTTGTTATTATAAAATTTTTATCAATTATATATTAAATCTTAGATTACAATCGAAAAATCATGATATTTTCAAACAATTTGAATTAAGTTAAAATTATTATCTTTTGTAATGAAAAAATTTTTTCCCATCACTTTATCCTTCTTCCTCTTACACATATCCTGACCTTCGAAATCTTATACTACGAACTTTTCACGCCTACATTATATTTCTTCTAGGTATGTTTGCAGTTAAAGTCAACCCTACCCTTTATTATCTTGTTTTTCATTTTCATTATTATTCGTTTTCTGAATATTGGAGTGGTGACTTCTCACGAAAGTCCGGAGTAGAGGTGTTCGTTAACGGCTAATACCCCGGGACCAAATAGGAGGGTCGGGTTATATTAGTGCGGTTCACATCTAGCTACTTCACTATTCCCTGTAGCATGCTAGATAACATTATCTAACGAAAATACTTGATACTACTTAGGCAATATGACGATCGGTCAAGTTTTCTCGAAACGTATCTGTTATGTTTACTATGTTTTCGTGTATAACATGAGGAATATATAAATAAGCTTCGGACGCAATATGAGTTAGAACTTCAAGACTTTTTTTGTTTATTAAATCTTTTATAAGAAATGTATTAAGTGTTTCGTGTCAGTGTACATACGTAGATATTTAATTAAAAATACTAGAGACGCGTTTTACGTGAAATAAACTTAATGTATAATCTTTATATAATGTAATTTACGCGAAATATATGAAATAAATTTTGTAAATAAAAGTTATATTTAAATTGGTTAAGTAAAAATTTTTATTATTTAACTAAAATCATCAAATCCGTTTCTATCATAAATCGAAATATCTCTTCTCTATCTTAAGGAACCCAAGATTATTACATTAAATATTTACTAGGACGCGCTATTTTAAAGTAATCAGACTGCGTTTATCTACACATTAATCATTATCGGATGGATTTTTTACAACTATTTTTTTTTCACACTCAATAGAATGAACAATCTCGATTGGATATTAACTACTAAAGTTTCGCGTCTCTTATCGATTAAGTATGAAATCTGGCAACAGAATGAGAACTTGGTAAGTAAGACAATTACTTCGGGCGTAAACTTTTGTCCATTCAGTGTATGTAAGTTTTTGTTTAACTTAATGTGACTCAGAAACTTCAGATTATATGAATGAGTCAGATCGGGTCGGGTTCAAGTTTAATCAGGTAGGATCAATTTTGGACCGCAGATTATCAAGTCAGATTGCGGGTTATTCTGCAAGTTCTATTCGAATTTTATTTAGGGTGATTCTTCAAGGAATATTTGGTAAATGTGATCTATGCGCGTCTTTGATTGGAAGGTGCAATCTTACCTTGCCGGACGATCAATTACTAAGAGAATTGATCTATTATTGCGGGTCATAATTAGCGACATGGTCACGACGTTCACAAGGGGGAAGGATTTGGCAAGTTTGTGAGATTTAGGGAATTTATTGGGCGAGGTAAGTATTATGAGATTTTTATCGGTCTGAGTTCTATTCTTTTTTATTCTATCAACAGATAAAAAACAAACCCGACCCAAAGTTCATCGAGTTGGATTAAGCTCTAGCTTTTGAGACGACTTTGATCTGACTGGTTCTAAATACTTGCTAACTTTCTCTCAATCATATCTTTTTCGAAAATATTCTATTGGCCGCATTAACGAAATTACATGTGTATTGGATAATCAAGCAACGCGGTGAGTTTATTATTTAAGGTTTGAAATATATTTGATAGTTGTAAGAATACAATGGTCTTTCTCATTTTATATTGGTGCTAATTTATACACCGCTAACTCTAATCTTACAAGTAAATCGATAAGAATTACCACGTCGAGATCGATCCGAAATATTTGGTACTAGAGTACAAAGGGACACCTTAAAAGATTTACAAGCAAAAAGGAAAAAAAGCACAGGAAACTACAGAAACGGAGGAGAAAAAAAAACGAGAAAAGGAGTAGAGGTTTATCTTATATTACTCTTTTTTTCTTTCGAGTCGTTATCCCTTGATTTTTTTATTAAATAAAATTTTTCTCGTGCATTAAAAAATCCTATGGATATACTAATATATTAGCGGCTACTGAATATTTTATGGGTTATATTACAGACTACGGACAAAAGAGACTCGAGAAACATACGAATTGACCTTAGCATTCGTTCATCAAAACCTCGTGATCAAGCTCAAGATACAATTTGAAGTACCGCAGACAACATTCTGCAAATTTTTTAAAATGATTTACTCAAGGATTTTGACAATAAAAGAGATATTGAAACGGTCATTGGTACCATTGCACCAGATAGATTTGTGCAACTAGTGAATTTGGGGAAAAAATAATAGATTGTCATCCTGAGGATGCCTTTAATGACAGTGAACTTTCAGGCAGATTGATGATGAGCCGTATTATTTGATGTAGAGGAAGAAGATGAATTTGGAAAATATGAAGTCGAATCCGAGGAGAAAGATGATGGCGGCGGTGTGGAATCATTGGCAACAGGTGTATTAGGCGTTGGTCAAGTTGAGGATGAAAAAGGTAGAGAGTCACTCAGATAAAGAAAACGAAGGATTCCGAACTACTATTGGTCCAGATACTGCCAAATCAAAGGTCACTGGTGCAAAGGCTTTACAAAAAATATCTCCGCACGATATTGATGCCTTCTGGCTTCAGCGTCTAATATCAAATAACTGTTCATATCCATGCACCGTACAAGAAAAGACGGCGAATACCATGCAAATACTTGAATTAGAATGAAATACTCGTGACTACGAAATGAATTAATGAATATTTTTGATAAAGACAAATTCGATCTGGTCAATTTATTGAAAAGAGATAGAAATTAATTTTGTGGTGTACAAAACTTGCCAAAGCTGGAACAGAAAACGCTAAGCGACAAAGTATTGAACGCGAAATTTGCGAACAAGGATTAAAATGGATTCTTAAAGAACCTGGATGAGAGAGAATTCGTCGTGGTCCGGAAAGGTGTGGATGAGGACTGTACCAGCACATGTATAATTTCTGCTTCTGTCATGGCTACTTTTCCTCCAGTAACAATAGCAATACCTAAAGCTGTAACGACTGAACTGGTTTGCAATTGATCCCGAATCGCCAATGTTACACAAGTGAACATTTAAAGTCTAACAATAAGTACAAACTGCTAAATGGATCTCATAAGATTTCAAAGATGTTGAATATGGTATTTATTTTGCTGAGAGTGTGGGCGAATATACTGTACTCATTGTTATTTGTAGAGAGGCCGGATGCACTATGTTTATTTAAGAAAATATTACCAACTCAATTCTGATTTTGACAAGTCTGATCGGGTTTTGACCTAAATCTTCATGCGGGTATCAAGGAAATGACATTTCGCAATTTCATAACTGAAATCCAGCAAAATGCTAGGAGGGGGAAACCTGGATATTCTAATATAATTTTATCAATTTTATTAACTTTTTTAATGTCTTGCAAAAGTATTTACATTTAAAGATTTTTTAAAAAATTTAATTAAATTTTATAATACTTTAAAATTATATAAAATTAAATAAAAAAATTTTTTTTAAAAAAAATTGTTAATTAAGACTTATATTTTTTATCAAAATGAGGTATTATATAAATATATTTTATAAATTCATAAGTAATTATAATTATTATCTATTTATAACATATTTCTTTATTTGTTATATACTCAAATAATTTTTTGAAATTTGTTATAATTACTATATTATTAAATCATATAAAAGATAAAATCAAATGATAAAAAAAACATAACAATAGTTATGTAATTTATTTTAATCATAATATTGCAAAACACCAACCAGTAATAATATTAATTAACTAATAATAAAACAAGATTTTATTGGAGCATATAATGTTTTTTAAAATACTTCAAAAGCTATTATATTAATATTTTTTTTAATATATGATCAAAAATATTACAAAAAAATTGTTTATTAAAAAGATTTATTTAAGTAAACAAAATATTATAAAAAAGCAAAAAATTTTTTAATTATAAACATTTAAAATTCTTTAACAGATTATTACAAAAACATTGAAAAACATATTACAAAAAATATATTGATACCTACAATTTTTGAAAAAATTAAAAATTGTATTATTATTTAAAAATATTATTTTTATATTATTTATTATAAAAAAAACTTATAAAATTATATTACAAAACTTGAATTTTATGAAAATCAAGTTATAAAATTAATATATAACGTAAAATTTTTAATTAAAAATAATTATTTAAAATAATAAGAATAATATAATTCATAAACTAGTTATAAGTAAAAGTAATTTTATAATATTCATGTATTTATATTTGAATTTTTTTTAATTTAAATAAGTTTTGACTAAGTTATATACTGTTATTCGTACTGACTAGTCTGTCACTACTCCAGAACTAAGCTTGCCATTTGCTGGTACATTGTTGGCACAACAATTCTCTAACTTTCCTTCTTCCCACTTGTCCCTTGGGCACAATCCTTCACCAATAGACTCAATATTGGTTACCACTGGATTCTTTAGGTGACAAGTATCTCAATAAGATAAGTTTATTAATTATTGTTGCACAAATACAGGTTTGATTATACAATTATATTGAAATTGACTCTCACTATTACTATTCTTTTGACTATTATTAACTGAGACACATTTATCAATCTAACATCGCATCATGCAAATCTTTAACAGACTTCCTAAACTTTTCTCTCCACATTAATGCATGAACTAATGCATCGCAGCATGTCACGTGACCAGTACTAATCCCGTTTCTATATCCAATCCTACTGCTAACAATACATTAAGAAAAATTTTGAATAATTTTAAATATTATTGTATATTTATTAAACTATATATTTAAAAGTTTTTTAAATTATTTTAAAATATAAATTTATTTTTGAATTTATTTTTTATAGCTTTTATAACAACATTATTCTAATTAAAATATTTTAATCTCAAAAATTCAAAATATAATATTTTATATATTTGGCAAATTTAATTAATACAAGTTTTAATTAACTTTATTAATATTATAACATAAAAAAAATTATAAAAAACTATAAAAAACTATAAGAATATTTTCATAAAAAATAAAAAGATATTATATATTATAAAAGTAATAGAAAAATAGAATAATAAAAACTTATAATATTTTTACTTAATTAAAGTTTAATTAAGACACTAATTTAATAAGATTTAAAAATTTTCAATAAAATTTAATTGAACTTTTTTATTAATATATTTGAATTTCAAAAAACAATAATATAATAACAAAAAAACTTTTTAATATATTATAAAATATAAAATATAAAAAATAACAATAATAATAAATATAAAAAATATGATTAATATTAATCAAATATTAAAAAACTACTTAACAAACAATTACAAATCAATTTAACAAAAAAAATTAACTAACAATATATTTAAATATTTTATATTACAAAAAATATTCAAATATAAATATTAGTAAAAATCAAACAAAAAATAATAAAAATCTTAAACAAAAATCAAATATAATAATATAGATTAAATTGTTTTTAAATTATAAAAATATTAATAATTTAATTTTTAAATAGTTTTCATTTCAAGTTTTTTTGATAAAATAATTGATAAATTGATAAAAAAATATTGAAAGTTAAAAATTAAAACTTCAAATTGTAAATTAAAAATTAATTTCATATTAAATATATTGAAATTATAGAATTAATTTTGAAGAAATATTTTTTTTAATATCGAATTTGTATTTTATTATAATATTAATTTTTCTTTATAAAGTTTAAAAATTAAAAAGATTATTTGAATTTTGAATTTTTTATAAATACATATATATATACAGTATGGTGCAAAAAAAACCAGAATTTTTTTAGACCTATTGTAAGAGGGACTGAAAAATTAGATAAATTCAACATATGTCATCCTCACCCAATTGGGGTTTAATTGGGGCTTGAGGGATTTTAGGGATTTTTGGGATTTTTAGGATTTCTTAACATATATATAAAGAGAGGAATATACTAGAGAAAAAGCAACAATAAAATACCATCCTTTTACTATAAAACTCAAACTATTATCTAACACTTTCACTTACCTCGTGCCACATCTCCACGCTTCTTTCAACGTTATACGATCGGCAATCACGACGTAGCGACAGACTCGCCGTTATAACCCTCAACAATGATATATTTAAAAAAATCAATAAAAGACTTAAAAAAGATAAAAGAGAGTTTTAGAAATTTATGGTTATTTTTTTTAGTTTTAAACCTTTGAAAAAAATATATATATTGTTTTTATAAGTTTATTTTTTTAATAAAATATTTTTACTTTAACTTTATAGATAAAATTTTTTGTATTTATTTATAAAAATAATAAAGGTTTATTTTTTTAAAAAAAATAAATAAATAGAAAAAGACTGAAGTTTTTAGATAATAATATTATTAAAAGAAGTACATATATATATTTTTTTTTAAAGTAGGTAAACATCATTTCTTTATTTTATTTGTATATAACAAGGTATACATTATGAAAAAAACAACATCTCTCATATGTTAATACAATGAGTTAAATGCCAACTTGCTTATAGCAACCATATAACTAATATTGAAAAGAAAGTTTAAAATAATATATCTTGCCATGTGGCACCAAGCAGCTATGAATACCTACTTAGTATTAAGAGGAATGGTATTTGAAAGAGATGAAATTAATTTTTGAATATATTTGTTATAGTTATAGTTACATTAAATAAAAGAGTTAATAACAATTGTCAATAGGTCTATGATAGTTTCATTTTGAATATTATTGAAGTGTAAGCTTTTGCTAGAGACAGTATAATTTTTTATGGTTTGGCTAGGTTAATAGTATTCAGTAATTCATTTGATTTCCATTTGATACCTGTAAGAGGTGAGGTGTTGGTAGTGTTGTATCATGATTTCCAGATTGAGTTATATAATTGGATTAGGGATTCAATTGATGTCTTGACCCAGTTGGTGATGTTTGTTATAGAGAAAATTTTATTGGTTATGTCATATGAAAAGAAATATATATATAAATTTTATTATAAAGTATAGAATAATAGAAAGAAAGGTAAAAAATTGAAAAATTGTCTTCAGTAAAAGAAATAATAAATATCAATATGGGATTGTGAATGAAGGAAAAAATACTTGAGTGAATCCAGATATACTATGCACTCAATATATACAAAGTAGCAGTCCAAAAGATCTTAAACAAAATATTGCAAGGTTAGAATAAAAAGTTTCATTAACAAATCTAAAATATAAGATGTGAA
Source organism: Acaulospora morrowiae (assembly GCA_910591835.1). Lineage (NCBI taxonomy): Eukaryota > Fungi > Glomeromycota > Glomeromycetes > Diversisporales > Acaulosporaceae > Acaulospora > Acaulospora morrowiae. The sequence continues at coordinate 2,326 of CAJVPV010000738.1, read as the reverse complement.
AAAATCCATAACCATAGGAAAGCACATAATAAAGAAAAAGAAAGAAAGATAGGTTACAACTCGAGGATATCAAGGAAAGTATCCAAGTCCAAGAAGAAATACAGATCTCAGGAAAAGAAAAAAAAGACAACAGCAACACCAACAGATATAAGTTCAGTAACCGAAGGTAGCAAGGTTTCAGAAACTCTTATACAGACCTTATAAAACAAAATAAAGAAGGGAATTAAATGATTAGGAATATAAAGTAATCAAGATCTTGCCAAAGTGAACTGTAATGATTAACTGTAGGCAATAAACTCAAATTCTCTTAGAAATGAAGAAGATGAATGAGCAACTTATTCATCTTCAAGATTATACTTAAAAATTGACAATTAGGAATAGATATTCAAATATTAGCTTAGTTTATGCATAAAAGTTTTATACTTGTATGTTTTTAACTTCAATAATTAAATAAATACAATAAATACTTGTTTGATTATGGAAAAATAAATAAATGTTTTTCAATATAAATAAATAAAATAAAAATACAAACTAAAATAATATATATAATTTTATTAATTCTTTGAAAATTATATACTGTATATATAATAAAATAATAAAATAATAAAAATAATATTTTATAAAAACTTTTTTTATTAATTCTTTTATCAATACAAAAAATAGACATTCTAAAGAAATTTTATATTTCTTTATAATAAAGTTTATATACTTTCTTTAATAATACTAATATCTAGAGACTATAGCCTTTTATCTTTTGTTTCTTTCTCTCTTTAATATAAACTTCTTATATTTTAATAAGTAAATACAGTATTAAAAAAACTATCTACAAAATCAAAAGTAAGAATACTTTATTAGAAAAAAAAACTTATAAAAAAAAAACACACTTCTTTTTTTCTTCAAAGATTTAAAACTTTAAAAAAGATTGACATAAGCTTTTGAAATTCTTCTCTTATCTTTTTCAAGTCTCTCTCCTATTTTTTCAAGCATGTAAACTTTTTTCTAGTTTCTTTGGAAAATTTTGTCTACTTCAGTTTAACCTTGAATTTTTATTTACACCAGAATTCTTGAATAATAATTGGCTCAAATTTTGAACTGGTTAATCTACATATAGCAAGAAATGTAAACAAGACATGTAATTCTTACATGTTCTATTTTATATAACATGAAATTCAATAATATTATTGGATATAGTAAAAAAAGCAAGATAACAAGTTGTTCTTTTTGTTAAAAAATGCTATAATGTTTTTCTTTTTCTCTTGAACTGGTTTCTTTTCTTTTTAAAATCAAAAGAAGTCTTATTCCAATTCAGTAAAAAGCTTCTTCTATTGATGATTATTTTAAGAAGGTATCAAGCCTTAGGTTATAAGATTTTTTTAAACAATAATTCCTATATTAGCCTTGTTATAAATACTTTGAATATTTTTGATTAGCAATAAAATAGTAAAAATTAAATAATTTGTCCAGTTGCAAGTAGTAGTAAAGTATTTATTTTAATAGATTGAGATTAATTTTAAAAAGTTTTTATTTATCAGAACTAACTTTTCAAATATACTTTTTTCTTCCTTATTACTTTTTTAAAAAATAAAAATTTTTTATCTCTTAGAATTACAAGTTTGTATAAGAGTGACAATCTGAATATAGACTAGCTGTAATTTTTTCAAGATCAAGAAATGGTTAAAAAAAAAAATCAACTTTATTATTTCTTATAATTACACTTAGAAAGTTAAAATTTGAATAGTCTAAGATAGTTAATATCATATAGTAATAGCTTATTAAATTTATTCTCTTGTAATAAGATAGTTATAAATAGTTAAATTATATGGGCAACATTGTAGTCTTGATATTAATAATTTAAGAATTATATACAAATCTATAAATAACTTCTTGACAGGTGTTTTACAATACATCTACAGTTTAATATTAGTATAGTATTATATATTAATATATTCTTATAATATTGTTCAAAATTAATAAATATTCAGAATTGCAATTTGATTAGAGGCAATAATAATAATAATAAAATAATAAATAAAATTAATATTTTATCTTAATTATTTTAATATCTTTATAATTTTATAATAATAATTAAAAAAATTAAATATTAAATAATATAAAACTATTGATATTTAAAAATTTATATTATTGTAACAAAAAAAAACTTATCTATTTACTATTGATTTTTTAAAAATTTTCTTTCAAGAAATACTTTTATTTTTTATAAGCAAATAAGCTTTAAATAAAAGATATAATGTAACATTTAATGTGTGGGGACATTATAATGTTAGGATTAATAAAGGAAAACTTTATTAAATATGAGAGAAACCAG
>CAJVPV010000737.1:0-19302 GCA_910591835.1 Acaulospora morrowiae | reverse complement strand
TTCACATGGGATTGAACTGGTATCTTGTGATCTGACCTGTGGAGCACTAACCACTGTGCTATAGACCCACAGGTCTTATTTATGACAATATATTAATTATAAGTTTAATTAATATTATTAATAAATATTAAAAAAAAATAAAAAAAATTACAAAGTAATTAAAATCTTTAATACAATTATAATAAAAAAACAATAATAAACTATTATATTATAAAAAATAAAATAACAATAAATTATTATTGTTATTTTTTAATCAATAATTCAAATAAATTTTTAATTTTAATCAAATGTATTAGCTGCTTTTTTAGCTAATTCTCTAATTTATATTCTATTAATTAAAAATAAATATATCAAATTTCACTTAATTTTAATATAAAAATTATATTAAAAAATAATATATTCTAAAAAATATAACTAATTCAATAAAATAAAAAATCTCATTTATTCTTTTAATTATATTCACTTTGCTTAAAATTTTTATTTATAATAATTTTAATCAAGAAAATACTTTACATTATTTATTGCAAGTAAGTTTTAGTCCAAAAACTCAATAATATTAAAAACAACTAGTACAGTAAAATAAAATCTCTAGTTAAAGTTTATTCAAGTTTATAAGTCATATTTATTCTTTGATTAAATAGAAAAAAGCTTGTAGCAGTACATTTTTATTTTTTAATTTTTTTGTAATCCAAACTCTTTTATTATTATTTATTATTATTAATATTATTATACTTGTTAACTTATAAACACTTTTCAAAAACATACTTAAACAAAGTTGTTAAGTTTAAAATTTGTTTCAATACAATTTATATATATATTTTTATATTGATAATTACTTCAAAAAACTTACAATATTTTTTAATTCTAAAAATTGAAATAAATTTATCTTTTCAATTAATTAATATTTGATAATATTCAATTAAAATTTTATTATACTATTTAAATCAAAACAACAAAACTATTTTAAATCATTTTATTAATATAACAACAAAAACAACAACTAAAATAATAAACAATATTAATTATATTCTATTTTCTAATTTAATAAAAATCATATTAACAAGTTTTAGAAAATTGGAGAGACAAGACAATAAGCTAATTTGAGTTTCTTTAAAGATATAACTTTTATTTTTATAGATTTACAATTTATTTGATTCAGTTTTAGTTTTATTTACTTTTATTTTTTTCTTTAAATTTCTCAAATATAAAATTTTTTTTTCTAAGTAAATAGGTATAACCTACTATTTAACTTTTGTTTAACAATAGCTATTATTTAAAAATTTTTTTCTTTACTAGCTAGATATTGTATAAGTAAGCAAGCTAGCATTTTATTTATTATATACTTTTGCATCTAAAAGATACTGTTTCTTTTTTTTTTTTATTGCAAATAAGCATAAAATATGAAACTTTTATTAAATAAAAGTTTATAGCCATTATATTAAATATGTATTTAAATTAATATTAGTTTATTATATATAAAACTTTTGAAATGATATTATATTAAATAGATGGTATTATATCAAAAGTTATTTATAAATGGCTTATACCTATTTATAAACAGTTATATTAATAAAGGAAAAAATAAAATTTTTAATAATTGGGTTTTGGATATATTGTCTAAATTCATAAAACTATAATGACTTTTTTTTTTGTTAAAAATTTGTTAATTGGGTTTTGACATTGTTACTTGGACTTGTGAAACCATATAGAAACTGTTTAAGGATTGAATTAAACATATGAAAAGTCAAGAATTTTCACATAAATGTAATATTGAAGTTGTTGTACTATAGTGATACTTTTATAAGTACATCCTTTATAAATGTATATTCTTACTATATATATATAGTGGTTTGATTCCAAGCTTAGAACTTAAAGCTAAATACATACTTTCTATGTTTTATATGTGTAAGAGATTTTGAGTTCCATATATATTGTTATAATTATAATAGTGAATAATAATAATTTTATTTTTAGATTAGTTTATTTTATTATTATTATTTTATTATTATTAATATTAATATTATTACTATTTTATTTATAGTTAATATATATATTATAACCAGTATATTAGTTATATATAGCATATAAGATAGATAATATAGTTATAACAAATCATATGGATATAACATTTTTGCTAAGTATAGCTAATATAAGAAATCAAGTGGATCCAGCAAACATGGCAGAACTGGCATATCTATACTATTGTTTACATTATTTTCCTATAATTCAAAATATATAAATAAGATAGCTGTTCTATTAAACTGGCCAAGGAATTTTCTTAACTTTTCTTAACTCTTCAATAAAAATTGATCAAACCCTAAACCCAAATCATCATACCTCTTTGCCTTATAGTGAATAAACCTTATCAAATTCCTTCCCCTTATCAACTCTAATATATCACAACTAAGGTTATTTCCCTTTAAATTAAGTGGCTCTTTATTACAGTTGTTTATTAATTTATTTAATTTTAAGATTTATTAAATAGATTAACAATATTAATATTACCTCTATAAGTATACAAATGTGAATTTCAAAAAGTCAACCAATTAAATTATTGCAATCTCAATTAATAAATATACAATAATACTTACAAATTTGTATCACCATTAATATAAAACAACATTAACACAAATAATTTCTTAAATAATATAATTACTTAAAAATTTTGTTATATTTTAATTATATTTTTTAATTTAAACAGATATAAAATAAATATAATAAAAAATTGTTTGTGCTTAAACATTGATACATAAATGTTTTTCAAGAAAATTACTTTTATTGAATCTCAAAAATGAGCTCTTTATAGTTATGCATATGCTAATAAGAAAAAACAAATTGAATATGTTAATTGAATTGAAGAACAATAAAGACATTGGATTAAAGATAGGTTCCTAAATTATTTAACATATAAAATTTTGCAGATCAATTATGTCCCTTTGAAGAAACATAATTAATTATTTATTATTTTAATAGGAACATAATTCAAAAAACATTTGAATCAAGTGACTTAAATTGTAAAAAACCTTTGTAGATAGTTTTTTTTGATCTTATATTAAAAAAAAAACTTTTTAATAGTGAAAGATATTTAAATTATATTCTTATCTTTAATTTAGAGATCCATTTTTACTTTGGATTAATAAAGTACTATTTCTCAGATTTTAAAAACAGAAGAGTAACAACTTAATTCAGAGCTTATTAGTTCAGATATAAAAAGATATAAACCTGTTTTATATTTAGAATTAAAGCTTGCACTTAAGAAATTTGTTTTGAATTATTATATAAAATTATACTTACTAATGCTTTTCTTATTGAAAAAGCCTGAAAACTTGTTAACAAATTGGAAATATCTCAAAATGCATTATAATTTTATCAGGATGTTTTTAGAAATTAAGGATTATAATAATATTTGCTTGCAAAAGTTTAAAGGAAGGATTATATCTGCTAATGAAAATACAATTTCTAATATATTACTATTATTAAGACAATATTGTTTTAATTATTTTATCAACAGAATATATAATATAGATGAAATGAAACTTTTTTATAGGTAAATAAGATTGTTTTTTAAATATTTTATAACCATTAAGAAATAAGATATTGATTATATTACTAATTTATATTTAAATATTAATTATTTTATAAATTAGAATTTAATTATATATTAATATCTAAACATCTTGCAGGTTATAAATTAAACAAAAATTATCTTACTATTGTATTATACTCAAATATAGATATTTTATTCTTATTGATAAATATTGAAAACTATATTGTTTTAAGAACATAAATATTAACAACATTCCTATGATGTATTGACATAATGACAAGGCATAGATAATTACTTTATATTTTCAAAAATTAATTCAAAACTTTAATTTTCAAATTGATATAAAGCATAAAGGCCAATGGGTTTTATTACTTTTTAATAATTGTTCCAGTTATTTATTAATTGGCCTTGCCTTAAAATATACCGATATTTGTTTTTTACTACTCAATACTACCTTAAGAATTCAACCAATGGATATAGAATTTTTTTTTTTTATCATAAAAGAGCATTAGATGCAAAACTTTATTAATGTATATATGTGATATACAGATTACATCAAACATCTTTACAAACTATAGTATGTAAGTTAATGTTAACCTATCTATGATACAAACTATTACTATCCTAATTATACTTGATATAATCCAGATAAGCTCTAGTGCTGGATGGTTAATGCTCTTCCAGAGCTGATTCAAATTTACAATTGTTTAGCAAACTATTTGCTTTCAAGGACTATGAGCTTGTGAAAGTAATAATGTTATATAGAAGATTTATATCAGGCATGAAGACTAGTGTTGGCTTTCTCCTGTTGCAAGCGTTGCTAGCATTGGACTTAGTCCATTTAATATCTGTTGCTATTGAGATATTGGCTGTTGCTGATCTTGAAACCCATATCATGGTGTATAAGAGCTTTAGCATGAAGTTTATTAGTTTAGCATGTTTTTTATTTGAAAGTTGAACTCCCAGAATTGTTATTCCACATGCCAACTTGTCAAGATGTGATTTATTATTGAAACTAAAATTTGCGATCTGTAATGTTAAACTTGATAAAACATTAGAGTTGGTATTGCTTGAGAGTTTAATTATTTTTGACTTCAGCTTGGTTTCCATCTTCATATATACCTCTCTATTCTTGAAACACTCAAAGACATGGCTTTGTGTTTCCATGGCAATTAGGCACCTAAGGCAAAGATTATCCTTATATACTTCTGGATATCTCTTATGAAGAAGTTGCTTTATCAGAAGTATATCACTTAAGATTTTGCTTCTGAAGGCAAGCAGAGAAGAGCTATTATATTTGTTCTTTTTGATTAATAAATTGTTTGCTTTAATAAGGTATTGCAAGGTTATAAAGCTCAATGTTTGATTCTACCTATTTACGATCGATGTACTATTGATAATATTAATAAATTTAAATGTCTGCTGAATTCTCTTGAGCCAGGCTGTTAAGCTATAGCTCCAATTATTTTTGATTTTTGAACTTGTAGAGTATTTGTTGATTTCTATTATATTATCAATGCATATTATTGTATTACTTTCTTGCAGATTGGAATCACTACCACTCTTACAGAGTTGCAAGTTAAATTGCTTAATATTACAAAGATTATTGACACAGTCTATTAGATAGCTATATGGAATCTTGATTTTTTTGTTGGAATAGCTTAATGTGTTTAGATTAAGTACTGTTGGTAGATTAACTGTAATGTATGTGGGGGTCTCAATGGCTGCCAGTATATTTATAAGAGCTAATAGTGTACTGATAGATTGCTCACTTTCAGTATAGAATGTCAGTCATGTGTCATTGGCTTTTACTAATATATATTTGCCTTTTGTTACCAGACTGATTGTTAGAAACATGCAATTAATATTGAGCACTTGTTTTAGATCATCTACAGTATTAACACTAAGATGTGATGGATTGATACTTGAGTCCAACTTGCTGATTTTAACAACAGGTAGTGGATTTAGTAGAATACTGACTTGCAATTGTGATTGAATTTCTTCAAAGGAGTTGGTTAGACAATCTTGGTTATTTCTACAGTATGTCCAGAGAGACATAGTTAACTGTATGGGCACTGAAATTTTCTCTGTTTTATTGTGGCATTGACATTTGATAAGAACTTTGTTTGGATCGACAAGATAATGGGCTCTTTCAATCAATGGGTTGCTGGGATTACAGTTATGCCTGGCTTTAATGTAAGTTATCTGGTTATTGCCTGCAGTAGCCCAGAATCTGGCCTTGATATTTGGTATACATAGGGAAGATCCCTAGAGATATATAGAAATGTTAATAACTGAGAACCAAGTTGGGGTGGGCCCAGATGGAATGGAGCCTAGGTATGTGTTAAACTTGTGCCATATAAACTTGCGGTTTGAGCGATAAACTAGTAAATCACTAAGAAATTTAATATTTTTCCGGCTGAGACCAAGAGCTTATCTCTTAAAATCTCTGCCTTTGAAAGAGAAAAAAGAGGCCCAAGGACAGCTCGCTATTGGGATTAGTAAATTCATAAGCAGGTGGGCAGATTGAGACTTGCTATTTTTTACAGAAGAATACAGCTTGGGTAATCTAGTTGTCTTGAAATTTTTTGGGAGAGCACAATGGACACAACCAAATTGTGTGACTGGCTTGTATTGACTTGATTTCTATAGAGAGGGTAGCTTTGGTTTTTAAGTTGCAAAGCTTGGTAATTAGGAGTTTTACTAATGTGAGCTCCTGCCTGTCTGCTAGGTTGAGAAACTTGAGGCCAGCTTGGAAATATATGATTTTGTCTGATACAGTTTTCCTGACTCTAAATTTTGCCTTGGCCAAATTATTAACCTTGGCTTGAAGAGTCGATAGCTGTTGCCCAGATAGGTAGATCGAATAAAGTGCATAGTTTAGTTTGTTTGGGATGATCCAATCTGTAATCAGTTTGGTTATTGGACCATTCCAGGATTGTTTATTGCAGGCTGTGATGATTTAATCCAGGTCTTTGATTAAAATATTTTTGAATAGGTCATCTGTTGTATTTTCTAAGAAATAATTTCCAAGGTAATGCATTGGTATTTTTTGTAGAAGAGGAATAATTGTTAAGTTAAGAACCTTGAAAGGAGTCTTTTAGTTTTGATGATTGTTCCCTAGTGTTGTTATTAATATGGTTTTATCAGAATTGTATCTGATATTATTGAGTATAAGAAATGAGCAGAAAATGTTTGTATATAATTTCTTGAAGTTCAAAGAATAATTTTGCTATTAATAGCACATCATCCATATAGGTAAGAATATTGTAAGGAATTGTTGGACAATCCTGCTGTCTATAAATTGTTGATACTATTGGATTATAGAATATTGTCCAGAGGAATGGAGAAAGAGTTTCTCTTGATCCAGTTCTTTTGACACTGTAAATCCATTCGTTTTGCTGAAGTTTGTTGCGATAATAAGTTTACGATTGTTCAGGAGATTGTGAAATATATTAATTAGCTTATTTTATATTTTAATTCTTTGAAAAGTTCTCTTAGGCTGCTGAGGTTCACTGAATCGAATACTTTAGCAATGTTAAAAGAGGCAATCCAAAGTTCATTATTAAGGTTAATTGCCATATTAATAGTTAATATTACTATTGTTAATGGTTCCATGATGTTTTGTTCTGCTAAGCCTGCAAAATTGGCTTTGGATAGAATATCATTTTTTGTGAGAGTGGTTGATAACCTGGTGTTAATAATTTTTGTAAATATTTTCCTTATTAAGTCAATTAGTAAGATTGGATGAGTGTTTGTAATTTTGCAAGACCAAATTATTTTTTTGGATAAAAGGACTATTGTTAAGCTTTTCCACCTTTGTGATATTTGTTCACTGTCCAGGACTTTGTTGTATAATTGCAACAGTATTTTCTTGGAATAGTTTCCAAGAGTGTCAACTATTTCATAAGTAATGCCTAATGCACCAGGTGTTTTATTTGCTGAAACTTTATTAAGTATGTTGAAAAGCTCTTTTAAGTTAATTTGTTTCTGAGTTTCTTGGTATATGTTATCTGAAATTGATTCGATTGGAGAGTATACTTCTTTCCACTGGGCATTTGTAAGGTCAAAATTGTTATCTGCGAGGATTTTTTTGAAGTGGTTATTTATGATTGCTTTGATTTCATCAGGATCATCAGTCAGATTATCATTACTGTCCTAATCATATTGAGGTTGAGGAAAGGTTTTAGATCACTCGGGCTTTTTTAATAAAGCTCTTTGGTTTTTTCCAAAACTTGATAAAATTATTTATGAAAGCTGAACAGATTTGTTCTACCTATTGCTCTTTGATACAATGAAGCCTTTCCTTAATTAATACTTTTCTTATATGATTGAGTGACTTGATGGTAGCTGGAGAATCTTCAAAAGTTTTATGGTGAACAGACATGATATTTTTTGGAAGTTTAATTTCTGGACTTGGCTTTGTTGAAAGTTTTTTGATTTTTTCTATAATTTTTTTGATTTCTTTGATCATTTTGAAATATCGGCCACTGCCAAGTTCTTTAGCTTTCTGGATTATTGGTTTAATCAAGGGAAGATTGTTTCTTGCAGCAGAGATCAGAATGCTGTTAAAAATGGCCCAGGAATAAATCTCATTTGCAATTGTTCTAAGATCAGCTTCTTCTATGAAACTATTTCTTTGTTATTTTGATACTTGCTTCCAGTCAAACAACCTAGTTTGGCATCCAAGAAATACTAGTCTATATTTAAACCAGTCAAAGATAACTTGAATTTGCTTGTGATCTGTATGGATTGATGAGGAAGTATAAGTTCTGGCATTTAAAACTTTAGTTTCCAAGTGACTGGTGCACCAGATTTGATCAATTCTCGAGGCACTTGATTGTGTTATATATATATACTCCTTTTCTTTTTTGAGTTCTTTAATGATATCAATCCAGTCATGTATATAGTTATAGATTCTTCTTTTGAGACTTGTGGTAGAGGCATTAATTGCTAGAGTGTTTAGTGGATATGAATTGAAATCCCCAGTCATAATTTGATGTATTGGCTTTTTAAATTTTTTAATATGTTAAAAAAAAAAAAAAAACTCTCACTCATTCACTGCTGATTTTTTGAAAATTTCCTTTTTTTGAAATCTTCTTTCAAGAAGCGTTTTTCTCTTTTTACTTTTCTAAGGCAAATAAGCTTTACACCCAAGAACATAAAGACTTTAAGGAACACTGTTGCATTGGGATGGGACCTCTGGTCAAGACCTAAGCAAGTTGAGAGTCTTTCTTAGCTCTTGGTTGCATGGGGAAAGGCCTATGGCAGTCCTCCTTCATAATTTTTGTCTTTAGGTACCTTCCCCTTTATATATGACCATTATAACCATTCTCCTCTTTTTCTTCTTTTCTCTCTATATCACAAACACATTCCAAAAAACACATTCAAACAAAGTTACTGGGTCTAATGTTTGTCTTAACACAACCTTCACAAATTTATTTTTCTTTTTTCTTTAATTTTTCTCAAATGTTCAAAAAAACCATACCTAGCTCTACCTCTTCAAAAGATCTACACATACTCAACAACCAATCAAATTGTCTCACTCCTTAATCAAAAAACAAAACCTGCTCAAACCGGTCCATAACCAGTCTTTACAACAAAAACTCCCACACACACAATAACAACAAAGTCTCTACAATAAAAATTCACACACACACATAATAACAACAATGATCTACACTTGCTCAAACTTGTTAACAACCAGTCTCCACAACAAAATTCCCACACATCCATAATAACAATAATAATAGCCACAACAATACCTGCTCAAACCTGCTTATAACTATTTTCACAACAAAATCCTTTTATGTTCACAACAACATTAACAATAGCCACAACAATTACAATGACAACAATGATAAACTGACAACATACCAGATTGGAAGAGCGTGTGATTTGTGCCCTGCATAGGTTCTGGTAATCTTTAACTTAACACATATCCAAAACACAACAAGCAATTTTTCCAACTTACTTTAACACAGCCACACCACACAACACCTAACCATACAAACCTACATATTATCTCCAACAATGGAGTTGCGCCCCATGAGCAGCAATGCTACCGTTAAAGAAAAAAGGCAGCCAAAGCCTGATCAATGTAAATAAGAGCAATCTTATTTTGAGTAGAAGTGAAATACCAGGGAATTGTGCCCATAATCTGGCAGCCTATGCCAGTACTCTGCTACTGTGTTGGAGTCGCGCCCAACTGTTGAAAAGGAAGCTTTGAACCTAGGTAGACACATTGAATCCGTGCCCTGCAGGAGAAATTGTTGGACAAAAGATAATATCATTCTATAAACTTCTACATTCTCTTTAAATCTTTCCATAATGGTGATCTTGCCCAAAATGTTTTCTTATTTTTTTTATTATTTTGACAGATAGTTCCTCATGTTTTCCCTGTTAAAGGTTTTTTCAATTGATATATCTGTCTATGATAGCAGGCCAATATGTATAGTCATATTAAAGATGGGTCCCTAAATTATTTGTGAGGACATAATTCAAATGTCTCTTATTATTAAAAATTTTTATTTCTATATTAAGAAATAAAAAAAAACTATCTACAAAGGTTCTTTATAGTTTTAAGCATCTATACAAATCATTTCTGGAATTATGTCCCTATTGAAATAAAGAGCTAGGAATTATGTCCTCTAGGGGATGTAGACGTAAAGGGATGTAAATTTTATATGCTAAATACTTTAGGGACCCATCTTTAAGTCATATACTTCATCTTTTTTGATTTTGTATAAAATGTATTACATTAATTACGTATTAATCAATAAAGTATAAGGAAGGCCTCACTTAGCAAAAAAAAAAAAATTTTTTTAATATGTTTTATTAAGAAATTTGTTACTATTTTTTTTTCCTCAAAATCATGAGATAGGTATATGAATATTACGATTAGATCAATTTTTGGCTTAAATTTGAGATGTATTGCATACCAGTACTCATTTTTCATATAGGTCTCAAATATGTGGTTACTTAAATCTTTATCAATTATTAAGCAAGCACTATTTTTTGATAATTGCAAGGGAAAGCTTGAGATTATTATATAATTATTAAGCTTTTTTGGAAAAAGTTAATCTTTTAATGTTTTTGTTTCAGAACAGCATAAAATTGATCTTTTATTTTTGAGATCATGCATTAGGATTATGAGTTTGGACCTATCATTTAGTCCATGCATATTTAGAGTTGAGATATTGAACAGATTTTTAATTTGAGAGGTAGCGGGTTTAGGAGGGTCATTGTGGTAAGTTTTGTTTAATAAGTATATAAAGTTAGATATCATAGACATATTAACAAATAAAGGGAGTAAGATCAAAGCCGGACTCCGGTAAATCTTCAGTTAGAATATAATCATCAGGGAGTCTGTCGAAGTCAAGTTTTTATGAAGTTGCGCTATAAATGTGAATAGTTCGTTATCATCTCTAAGTGGAAAATAGACATCAATTTGATTTTCTTCATTGTACTTGTTAAGCTCTTCTATAGTTAGTAGGGAAGCTTTTGGGGCCTTGAACCATTCTTTGGACAAGATATGGAATTTATATCTTGCACTCAGTTTTCTCAGTTTGGACAGGAAGTGATCATTCCTATAATTCATGTGCATTCCAATTTCTAGGGATACATCGACATCACTAATCTTAAGTGGCAGTTTTTCTTTATCTGTTTGTAAGATAGATGGATTAATCCAAAGGGGATCCAATGGAAGATTAAATTTAAAGTCTCTTTTGAGATGGTTGATGAGTACAACAGCATCATCTTTTGTGTTTGCTGGATTGCAATATCAATTTCATCCAGAAGAACATTAGGAGAGTGGGAAAGAGGTCTTTTGAACTTATAAAAGTTTAACGGCAAGGTCTTCAGACTATATTCTCTTCTCAAAATGTTGATCAACTCCTGTGTATCCATGATTGCTGGATCATGAGGGAAATATATGGCTAGATGTGCTGATAGGAGCTTATATAATAGTGGCAGAGGCTTCTTCGGGAAGGGAGGTCAAAATATGATTTAGGCAGCTTTGAGGGAATTTCATAGAACTTGCTAAGTTTCCAAATCCTTTCTGATAGGGAGTTTAGGTCCTTTCTAACTGTAATAAAAACAGACAGACCATCTCATTATTTAAATCAGAAGGGTCCTCAGGAAAAGTAAAGGGTTGAAGAAATATAAGTCAGAAAGAAGAGTGAATTTATAATATAAGTGTAGTGTTAAAAGGATGGCCGGTAGATGTTTTTTTCCTCTGATAGATAGTAGACAAGAAAGTTTGACTATTATTTCTATTAGAATTTGGCTATAAGTTTCAGGAAATGATGGGAGGGATTCGTAAAGCAGCTGCTTGCAAAGCTTCAACAATTCTATATAATCGACAGTTTTATCATTGTTCTTAAAAAAATAGTTGCAACCAAATTCTAACAATTGGGCGATTTCGTATAATTTAAGCTTGATCAAGTCTGTGAATCTTAGGCAGGCAACAAAAGGGATGAGTTCAGAATCCAACAAACTTTCCGCTTGGTAGCACAATTAATGTATTCGATATTATAGTGTTTCTTATAGTTTTTATGGAACTTGTTTTCAAGAGATTCGTACTCTTTTTGATGATTTTCCTTCAGATTTTCATTTTTGGTAAATGACCTGAAGAAGGTTCTGTCTCTCAATAAAATTTTTGTGAAGATTGTGAAGTGTGGTTCTTGCACAACTAATCCTTTTGGTTTATTTTTGATGTTTTTGAAAATTTCAATTATTTCCTGAGCTTCCGATCGGTGTTGACTTAACTGAAAGGCAAGCTCGATAATAATGTTATGCTTACTGACAAAGGGTTCAGATATGTTTATTGGTGGTCCTGATACTTTATCATCTATAAGATATTGTGAACTTGGATCACTGTCCATTAATAGATTAATAACTCTTTGTTCTTTTGGATTTTCAGATTTTATAAATGGCAAGCTCAATACACTGTTTGAGGTTGTGGAAGGATCCGAAGAGTTAATGAGGTCTCCTATAAATCTTGGTTCATTTTCAATTGATGAAGAACTGTTGATGTCTTGCATATACTTGTCTAATTATGCTTCATTTAAACACATACTAGGTGGTGATACAAGAGGAACAAATGTTATTTTTAAAGATGAATTTTGAAGGGTATTCAATTTGATTTGTACTTGTTTTTTAAATTCAATTAATGAATTGATATTTCCCAGTAAAATTTCCTGGTCCAATGGATTCATTGAGATGTCTGTATCTGACACAGGACTAGTTGGTCTGATAGTACTATCAGATTTGTCCTGACTGGCTTCAGGGGTAACTGCAAATTGGTGATCATCCACTTGTATCATATCACCTGTAGCTTGTTGATCACATATGGGATTTGTATTCAGGGGTTTGTATAATTGCACATTATTTAGGTTTGGTGAAACCATGTCACAATGTTGATCAATTGATGGGATAAGCTACTTGGGGTTTTTATTGAAATTTGGGATGCCAATTTTTTTCCTTCTAAATTGACAAGAAGATTTTGATCTGCATTCTCTGATTTGTCCTTTTGAACTGATATGTTAGGTGGCTGGTGAGTTGGTGCATTTTGTATTCTTTTAAATATAAATTTGTTTCTATTGTTTGTGATATTAACCTGATTCCAGGAGAGGTGAAATGTATAGTTAAGGTTGTTGTCTAGCACTTTCCTTATGATAATCTCTCTTATATTGGAGGCAAGATTATTTCTTTCCTGAAAAGAAAAGAAATTTTTAAGATTGTTTTGGATATTGCTTTTCATATTGTTAATGGATATGATGCTGCTGTGTAGAGATGTGAGGAGGAGCTGGAGTTGGCTATTACTTGTTTGAAACCAATGAAAGTAACATCCACTTGTAAAGGTTTATTGCTAGTGTTTGAATTTTATAGAGGAACAATTCAGAACTTGGGGTATCAGTTAGAAAGAGGATAGATACATGTTTCGCTGGCTCAATAATTAGAATATTACTTGAGTTGGTTTCCTTGTAAACTACAGAGAATAGGTGGTTATTTGGGTTCGAGACTATGATATCCAAGAGAATATGGGCTTCCAAGAATGCCTGTTGTTTTTTTCCTTCTTAAAATTTTGCCTACTACTATAAAAGGAAATTTTTTGAAGAAAAAGAATTTGTGGGAAAGAGTTTTAAAAAAAAGTTTTATTGTTTCATATATTGTATATAATTTGTTTTATTAATTTTATAGCAAAGACATATTTTTATAAAAATTTGTTAAACTTGAAGAAATTTAATTTTTTTTTTTGGTATTGTTGTAATAAAATAATAAATCTGTTACTAATCCAGGACAATGTTTATGTTATATTACTAATAAGCTGGAGAATTGTTTTTTTCTAGTTTCTGGATTACCTTGTTTACTGGATCTTCATTCTCAATAATTGTGCTATAAATTTTTTGTGGCCTTATCAATTATTTTTTTGATTAACTGGCTTTTTTTTAAAGGTAGGTTTATTAATATATTCCATTATCTCTTTATTACTATTGTATTTGTCTCTTTGTTTATTATATATCTTATATTTATTGTTATCCTCTCTTGTATTTTCTTTCTTCCTTCTATTATTGGCAATGCACTACTATTTATAATAGTACAGACATATCTATTATAATTGTGATACATTATGAAATCAGTTAATATATCAGTTGATATATTAGTAGTAATATGCTATTACAAAATCTATTTTATACTACTTATGAATTTACAAGATGCCTATATTAACATATATATTTTATATGTCAACAGTATATTGTTTTCTATGACTTTTTTATAAAAATATTTATATTCTTTCAGAAGATATTTGATGTTGCAATAATAGCTAGTTTTATTTTCTCTTGTATTGATAAAATTTGTTCTTTGAAAGCTTTGTAAACTAAAAGGTTTTATAAAAAAAGAAGATTTTTTTTGGTTTATATTCAAACCAGTTTATAATAACTATAATTTGTTTGTTGTCTATTTGAATAACTATTTGATCAAATAGAATTTTGCTTGCAGGATTATTAATTATTCAAATTTGATCTATTATTGATATACTAGTAGATATAAAGTATATATACTTATATTTTTTGTTAGTAACTTTTGCTACATTAGTAAAGTTGTAAAGATAGTTGTATATTTGTTTTTTAAAAAAAAATATAAAAATATTAATTGATGGAACAAAGTTAAAAAGAGTTAAAATCTTTTGCAATAATAATATACCAACTGATATATTATTTAATAAAATCTTTAAGTAAATTTTATAGCTTTTTTTCTTAAGAAAAAGTTATAAGACAAATAGTAAAATATTATAATAATATCTATCTTGAACTTAAACTTTAGATAAATAGCATATCAAAATTTATTTTGTATAAAGTTTTGAAGATGTAATTGCTTTGATAGTGATTATGCTTGCATTACTATTGGCTGAGATATTTGGTTTGCTGTAAATAATAGTTTTATTATTTATTTTTATGAAAAAAGTATTGTTTTAAAAGTTTTTTATTTCAGTACAATATAAGATAGCTCTACTATTAATAATGTTATTAATTAAGGTTATTAATTTTGTTTTGTCATTGAAATATCTTATATTGAGTATTGAGAATACAATGGAATTTTAAGTATTAATAAAGGGATTTAAATATAAATAAATTTGAGAAAATAATATTTATAGAGATATTAATTAAATAGATTTGTATTGAGAAATTATTGAAATGTTTAAGAAGGTATAAGTAAAGTTATGTTTAAAGAAATAATTTGAGTTGAATGGTTTTAACATATTTATATAAATTTGAATAGAAAAGTAATTAAAAGTTCTAATAACTCAGTATCAATTATAAAGTTAGTAAGAAGATTTTCAAAACAAAAATAGTATTAAAAATTTTAATATTGTTATTAAGATGAACTTATTTATTAGTGGAAGAGTAATTTTTATATTTTTTTTTGCAAGTAACTTGTTAAATTTATTTAAGTTTAGTAGGATTTGAAGAAATAATAAGATTCATTCTTTTGGGATTTACTATATATAATGTATTTTCTCTTAATTTTTGAGATTGTTTATTTAAAAACAGATAAATATCTATTAAATTTATTTTTAATAATATTAAATGATATTAAGTTCTATTATAACTTTGATAAAGTCAATTGGAAGCTTTGAATTATTTGTTTGAATCAGGTTGTTTTTAATTTATTCTGAACCAAAGAACAGTTTTAAAAATATTTTTGATTTGAGATTTTGATAAGATTGTTTGTTTCTTCTTATATAATAATAGACAAAAGTATTGCATTGTTTTCACTATACCAGCATATTAAAAAAGGGAAACATTTTATTCTTATATAATTCAGAGTAAACACTTTATAGTATAGTTATTGTTTTGCAGTAATTGAACATCTCTCTTGAAATTTTTAATACTGTTATTAATCAAAAACTATTTAACTGGATAAAGTAATAGGTCTTTATATAATAAGAGTAAAATGAACTTAAATAGTAGAAGTTCAAAATATATTTTGAACAGTTTATTTGAAATATAACAATATTACTTAAGCTTTTTAACTTTGAATTTCAAATTGATATGTTGTTGTCTTTTTATTAAAGGAAATAAATGTTGTTCTGTTAGTTTAAGATCTTTTGAATTATTGAAAAGATCAGATATTTTAATAAAGTAAGAGAAAAAACTAACAAAAATAAAAAATAAAATATTTTATTAAAGACTTTTAGATATAAACAAGATAATTTTATAGTTATAAAATTATTAGTTACTTTATTAAAAAAATAGAAAAACATTTTTTTTATAATAAAAATATATTATAATCTTCATATATATAAAAATATAATAAATAAATATAAATAAATATTTATAATATATATACAATATATTTATATAAAATTTAATCTTTCAGAAAACATATATATATAATATAAACAATAATAATAAATGGAATAATAAAAAAAAAACAAAATCTCTTATACATCAAATTAATAAATAAAGATTTTCTATAACTCAAATATAATAATATTACAATAATTAATAATTAATAATTATCAAATTCTTCAAATATTAATTAAGTATAGCTTTAAATTGATTGATAGCTTGGTATGACTTGACGATTTTCCAGTATTGTGTCATAGTATAATGCTTGATTTATTACAGAAGCAATAAATCAAACTTGTAAAAAGTTCTGAAACTTCCTGCAACTTTACTAATATCTTTGAAAGAGATAATTGAAATTGCTCTTGGTAAATAAACTTTGATTAATAAGAGAATATTTTTAGAACTATTGGAGAGATCAAGAAGATTTTGTAAACAAGTTTTTTGCAAAAATTATATATTTTATAATAATCAATTTTTTTGAGCATTAAATTTATAAAAAAATTAAATCCATATTTTAGCAGTTGAAAATTTGCTATAATTTTAATAGAATCAAATTTATATATTTGAAATAGTATTATAATAAAATCACAATAAGTTAGTTACTTTAGTCTAGCTCATTCTGTATAATATAAGGGTTGTGTTTTGCTCAAAAGAGGCATATAAGTTTGATCTGAGTTTGTAACACTGATACAGATTAGTTTGTTGATTTTGTATTCTAAATTGTTACTTCTTATATAGCAATTCCATTAGCTATATTACAATAGAATAAATTTATAAGGCAAAGTTTATTAATAAAATACAGTTTATTAATTATTGATTGTGCAGTATCTATTCTAACTGTTTTTACTTTTTAATCATTTTCAAGCTACTTATGGTAATGGCAAAAAAAGTGACAATTTCATTTTTTTTAGAAATTTCGTCACCAGATTATTTTTTATGTTATATTAATATCAAATCTGGTTAGAGGTATGTTCATCATGATATTTAAGATGAAAAATATTTATATTTAGTATGCTTAATGTTATACATGAGTTTTCTTGCAAAGCGACGTCTTCTCGTCAAGTTGTTATAGGAATGCGGACATAGGGAAGTTGTCAAACTTCAAAGGATAACCGGATACCCTACTAAAATATTATACAGATGGGCTGCTCAGCTCACACAAACAAATGCCTAAAGCAAGGTAAGCATCCAGGCCGCCCAAAAAAACTTTCCCTTGCACAACGAAAACACCTTGACAGAATTGCGACAAAAAAAAAGAGTGCGATGAGCAAAGAAATAGCAGAGACCCTCAACAACAATTACCCTGGGTTAAATATTGCACCACGGACGGTTCAGCAAAACCTTCAAGAACTTGGGTTTAAAGTTTGTGTTTCGCAAAAGGTTCCTTTTCTAACAAAATCGGCAAAAGAATGTCAGCTTGCCTGGGCACGAAAAATCAAAAAAAATGATGGAATACTATAGTTTTCTCTGATGAGTCCATCTTTCAAATGTTCCGGAATATGGTTTAGGTTCGCTACAAAGCTGGGCAACCAGTGCCAACTCAAGGGATCGTAAAACACCCGTTTAAGGTGTACGTGTGAGAAGCATTCTGTGAGAAGGGAATTGTTAGGTTTCATAGTTTTGTAGGGCCTATGGATGGCAACTTATATCATAAAATACTTACTTAAAATTTATTTGAGCAGGCAAATCGGATTCTTGGTGACAAATAGACATTTCAACAGGACAATGATCCTAAGCACCGTGCTAAGCTTACAACTATTTTACTGCAGGATCATTGTTCCTGTGTGTTGGATTGGTCATCGTACTTCCCGGATCTTAATCCAATAGAGAACTTGTGGTCGATTATGAAAAAAAGGGTTGAAAAAAGGGTTAACTTGATGATCCATGAAAAAAAATCTGTGTCGCAAGAGATTTTTATTAGTATAATTGAGGAGGAGTGGAAAAAAATCGATGCAAGGTTATGCCAAAAATTAGTAAGGTCCATGCTGAAGTGCCTTAACTTAGTTATAGATAATAAAGGGAGCAAAACAAAATATTAGTAATCAAAGTATATGCTACGGGCTATCTATAGTCAAAGTTTAAAAAATTTTCAATAAAAATAGCTTAAATTAAATCATGTCATTTGATTGTCATTATTATCCACCACCACTATATATGCATTTTGACTTTATACTTATTATTTATATTATTTCTAATATACCTAATATACCTTTTTTTTTTTTTTGAGGAACAAAGACAACCATTAGTCTCTTGTTTATTATAAGTGACTTGCTATTACAATAGTATTATAAATAGCTAAACTAAACTACATCTCTCTTTCATAAGAAGAGTTTAATGCAAGGCTCAAAAAATTGGCCCCTTTGTCTAAGTACCTATTTAACCTCTCAAGTTTTATAGCAAATATTTCGAAACACCTACAAATTCTTGAGTGGTACCTAGCAGGGAGCTAGGAGATAGGGAATTACCCAAACACATGAAGGCGCTGCAGCCAAATATACAGGTTTGCCTCCAAGTCATGGTTGGGATTTGGCACGCTTGCTTTCCAAAGTTGGCTTGATGTATGGCAGGCGGAATCAATGGAGGGAGGAATATGGATAGTGTTACCTTAATGCATGAAGACACTGCAGCCACTTTATGCAGGTTGGCCTCTGTAAAAGGGAAATTGCATGGTCACATGAGTCTATGCAATGATGATCCCAAAAATGACAAATCTGAGAAAACTGAGATACCTGTAATATATTTCTTTTCTTTAATTTCTTTCATTTCTTTCAGATATTAGATATAGTTGAGAAATTAGATATATTAGCGATAGTTGAGATAATTGAGATAGTTTAGATAGTTAATATATTAGAGATAATTTTTTGATTCTATCATGTATATAAGCGCAAGGAAAATATC
>CAJVPV010000736.1:0-19320 GCA_910591835.1 Acaulospora morrowiae | reverse complement strand
AAGTCAACAGTGATGAGTTTGTTAAGTTTGTGAAGTTAAACATGATACTGTATTGTAATCTGACTCCGATCTATTGATCACGTGGTACTACGTACATAAATTCTATTGGCTTGAACAGACGGAATTCTATTGGCTTGAACAGACGAAATTCCTCTGATATGTTATCTAGAAGTAAAGTCCTCCGCTTAACGCTTCGGACAATAAATCACATATAAAAATTTCTTATTTATGTTAATAAACTAGAGTAAAGTCTCATTTTAGCTGAAAAAAAAAAAAACCAACAATTGCTAGAATTTATTTATCCATCCAAAGCAATTGTGGTGTTTTTTTTGCTTGCAATTCCTTTTGAATTTTTATTGTAATTGCTATAGTTTTTGAATGAAGAATATTAATTGAAATTGTTATACAACATAATAAATTATAAGTTAGATAAAGTTGTTTATAAAATTCAATAAAAAATAGATAGTTTGTAACTGTAAAAGAAATTACACAAGTGACAAAAAATTTTCTTGATACTATATTAATTGCATTTCTTTTAGAATTGGTTAACTTAATACTTTCCATAAAATTACTTAATGATAATTATTTAAAATTTAATTTTGTTTTTTTGACTAGTTTTTTTTTATTCTTAACAGTTCTATTAGTAAATATTTTTAAAAATTCATTTTGAATTTCAATAGAATAAAATATATACCCACTTGCTAAATAATTTTCAAATATATTTGATTTACTATACTAATATTTTTTATTACAATAATTGCATGTTGCTAAAAAGTGTTCACAACTTTTATTAATAATTTTTTTATAAAAATATTGTTAAACAATGATTCTGGTTATCCAATTGTATTTTTAGATAATAAAGAAACTGTTTGATTGTTATTATTTTGCATTTTGAATAAATAGATAGATAAAAAAATAAATAATTTGTTATTTTTATTTTATTTTATTTTAAATTTATTTTATTTTAAATTTAATTGATTAATAATTGTAACAAATCACATTATTGTATTATATTGATTTAATTGTAACAAATTTAATAATTGCAACAAATTACATAATTGTATTATATTAATTTAATTGCAGTACAATTGTGATAAATTTAATAATTGTGGCAAATTACATGATTGCATTATATTAATTTAATTGTGGCAAATTTATATAATTGTATTACAATTATAGCTTGCAGTCCATTATAAAAATTTTAAATAATTAAATCAATTATAAAATAATTTTAATCATATATGTATATAGATTAATATGTATTAAAATATATCTTTAAACTTAAAAATTAATTACATAATAATAAAATTTTTATTTAATTAATAAAGTTATAAAAAAAATTTTACTTAAAATAATTTAAAAAAATAAAAAACATATAGTATATCAATTAATAACTTTTTAAATGTTTAATTAAATTTAATAAAATACATATAATTTAATAAAAACATATATAATTTAATAAAGCACATATCCTTCAAATTTTTATTATAAAAAATCAAATAATGATAAAAAAAATTTTTTTAAATTATAATATATATTAAATGCAAAACCTTTATTAAACAAGAGTTTATAGCTATTATATTAAACATTTTCTATCAAATAGTGATTTAATACTAACTCAATTAATTATTACTAACTTGTTAATTTATTATTATATTACAACTTTGACATATTCAATATATGCAACTTTAAACATTAAGTAAATAGTCTATATACTAAGTGGAATTTATATAAAAGATAAAAATCCTATCATTAGTTTAAATTATCTAATTTACTAGATTTTGTTTTGACTATATCTGTTATAGGTAAGATATATTATAGAATGATATTATAGAGATTAATTCCAATATTCCAGTTGCTGTAATCATTTAATCCTTAGGATGAACCACTAGTATAATATGATACTACAATTTTTATTATCTGTGAAACTGATATTTTTGTTTGGATTCTAATTTAATTATATATTAATTTTTACTTAACTTATTTGATATTAATAATTTTTATCTAGCTTCTTATTACTTATGGTTGATACCTTTGTCTTTTTGGTTATATGTTTAAGTTCCATGAAACATCATTAATAGGGATAGACATTAAAGCTTTAGATTGAAATAGATCAACTTAGAATTAATCTTTTTGTAATTATATAATGAAATCTGCTATTATTAATTTTGATTAGAATTTATAAACTTATTGTTTGATGTTAGATCAAAAATCTTTCCTTATGCAATCTTCCATGCTTCAACCTATTTTTAGCCCATGGTTATTGGGAAAACTAGAGATCCTATCTTTATACAATTTAATTAAATTTAAAAATTGATTTTTTTAGTTAATTAAATATGATATAAATTAAAAACTAATTAACTAATCATTAAAGTGATAAATTTTTTGTAACCAGATGGGTTTGAACCCTAAATATTCTTCTGGTGATTTATGGAATATCACTACTATGCTATGGATTCATAGATAATAATAATAAAATTATATAATTATAATTATTAATTATTAAGTTATAATTGTTTTAATATTTTTTAAAATAATTATAACTTGACAACCAGTAATTATAATTATATGAGTTTACTACCATTTGATTCCCTATGATAAGAACTTTTGAATGGTGTGTGTTTTATTAAATTTGTCTAGATATTTAAAAAATTATTAATTGATACTTTTTTATGATTGGACCAATAGGATGGTAGGTTTAAACTAGTGGTAGGACTTCCTCCATCCTGTGTAAGTCCCACCTGGCGCGAGCCCATCTACTTGATGCAAGCTGGTCAACCAGGGTAGTTGGGTTGGACTTTGGGAAACCAGTACTACTGGAAACGGTAAATACTAGGTAGCATTAATTAATTGATACTTTTTTTATAATAAACTTTTTATACATATGCACGATGTCGATCATCCGTCGGCAGTCTACCAATAAAAATCACCAAAAAATCATATAACTCGAAATGTTTATTACTTTAGTCTAAACTTAACCACGAACGCTTTCCCTGTCGATATTGATAGAAACCAGCACATTGGTTATCTCAAAAAAGTTATCAAGGCGGAGAAGCAGAATGATTTCGCTAGTGTTGATGCCGACAAACTCAAGCTGTGGAAGGTGGAAATTCCTGACGACCGCGATTCCGAGTTAGCAGACGCATTGCATGACGAACTTCTGGCAACTCGAGACGTAGATTACTGGACCGCACCACCAAAGCGACATATCCATGTCATAGTCGAGCCATCGGTGCAAATTGCCAGTTCGAGCCGTGAACAGGAATTGCTTGACCAACTCGCCTTGTCTCAATAAGTCTGTTCATGGTACATACTGTATTTGTATAAAAGTTTCTTGGCAAAAACCGTTCCCTCAGGGAACGATCAGACTATATTCTGAAAAAAGATTTTACTAATCAGCTGTAATGTTGCAGAATTCGATGTTGTCATAAGCTCAAAACGAACGAAAGGATTTAGGTGGACCGTAAATATTGAACAAGCAACATTCGAGAATCTTAAGGAGAATATATATGCAACATATCAAACGCCAGCACTTGAAAATCCGTCTGTAGTATTTAACTTTGTGAATTATGGAAGGAGATATCTACCCAGGAACGATAACTCTTTCCGTGAGAAGTTGTGGTCACTAGTACCAAAAAGTAATCATAAGTTCACAGTGTTCATTGAGACTCCCTCAAAGCCATTTAGCGAATGGACGTTTCCGAAAGTGTGTGAACTCTATGGACTTAATAATGATCCAAACCCTAGCATTAGTATGTTTCCAGTTTTTTCATGTGGTTGTGTCAATCTAAAGGACGAAAATTCTCAAGCTGTGGTTAGACATCTAATGACTGGGTTGAAACTTCTCCAAGACATTAATCCCCTTGACATGGCGTACGAGGCGACAAAATCTATTTATTCATACTGTTATCTGATCGTTGGAGTCTCGTTCTGTAAAAACAATTTTAATATTTTACCAGAAAAATTTATCGAAGGTCGAAATGGGCAGGGAAACCTCGATTATGCGATTGAATGTCGTTCAACCAATAGGATCGTTTGTTTAGTCGAAGTCAAGAGGGAGGATTTTATGAAAGGATTTGCCCAGGCACCCGTACAAATGGAATCATCCTTGACAGGACGCAAACGCAAATCCGATGAAATAGATAGCGAGTAGGGAGTGGATAAGGTGTTTGGAATCGTTACCGATGCAAAAGAATGGTATTTTATGGAATGTATGCTTGGTGAGGATGAAAAGTCGAAATTAAAACTATCAAAACCGGTAGTCGTTGTGTATGACGGTGGGGATATGGAGGGTATGGTTGAAAGGGTTCTAGGTCATATTATATGGTTATTGGATGAAGCCCAGAAGCCAGTGGAAGTTTCGCAAGGTGATGAATAATTTAGGGTACTAAAAAATCATAGGTCATCAAGTAATCTCACAGAAGAAACGGGTTAGATGATCGTGTATCCTGGGTTACGTCCCAAACTTTGTATATATTTTTACATATATTAATAAAAAGTTTTTTCTGATCGTTTACCTGGGAAACGGTTTTTGGCAAAAGTGATCTGATTTCGAAAGATTAATTAGATATATAACATTTTATATAAAAAATGTCAGATACACAGGCCCAAAGAGGCGAATCGAAAGATTCATCTACAATTATTTCGTTGAGGATTAAATGCCAAACTTACACTCGAAATTAGCGAACTTAGAAGTATGCAGAGGTCGAGGCTAAAAAGGCTGAGCTTAAGTTGAGGCCAAGAATACCGAGCTTTTAAAACAAATTAAGGATGAGATAGAGAAAAATAAAATGGTTAGTCTTTTTTTAGCCAGAAATAACTACTATATTATGGCGTCACTATCTGAGTTTTATTACGCGGTAGTTATATCTTCATAGACCTTACATATATTCAAATCAATACTCGGATACAGATTCTCGTAACATATGCAGAAAGGTAGCTATTAACATCACTAAGCTTTCAAGTTGCATGAAAATAGATCATGAGATTCTTTTTGCGATCCTGAATTTTCTTCTCAAGGTAAAATGTACATGCAGAAATGCATTGAAGCATCCGAAATTTTGCAAAGAAAGGCAATTTTATTGGTGTCGTAGATTGTAAGAACTTTGTTCGAAGTAAAACTCAAAAAAGCGAACGAAAGTGGGATAGTCGAAAAGCCCTCTTACTTAAAAAGCCATGTAAATAGGATTAATGGGCGTCTAAAAAATGCTTTGGGGAAAGGAGGCCGTGGAGAGGAGGTCAATACCACCATCGTCCATACACCATCAGGAACCTGTGGATAACGATGGCGACAAAATGGCGCCAGTTTCTTATTCAACAAATGTGATTTTCCCTTCACTTTAGCAATTACACCCTACGCCCGCGGAAAAGCTAACTTACGTGATCACTTTATCCCAGAATGCATCTCAGCTATATAAATCCGTTCCCATACTGCACCACCTTCGCCATTTCCTCGACACCATCCGCAATTCCAACAACATCAAATCCATGCGCATTCTAAAGTTCAACAGCTAGTCGGTGATTTAGAAGAAGACCATTTATATATAGACGTAGCATTAGGTTCAAATGGAATGTTAGCAGAGTCACCTATTGTCACATTTTCAAATTATTATTTTCCGCAACAAACCCTAGATGTGGAAGATTGAGATATGGTTGATCTATCACAGCAACAAAGTACGGATATAAACAATTCTTCATTCAATAAGACCCCTTTGTCCCAAAGAAATAAAGAATTTCTTTGGAATCAGATTTTTAAAAAATTATATTATTTAATTAACCAAAATTTAAATTCAAATACAAATTTTATTATATTAATATATTAATAATTTTATTTATAAAAATTATAACTATTTAAATAAGTTTTAAGTTTAATTTTATTCAGAATAATACAAAAAATAATAATTATATTTAAAAATTTAGTTATATATTCGGATTTAAAAATTTAGTTATACTGCATATTCGGATTTAAATTATATATATATAGATTTAAAACCAGATATTTAATAGGATATACTGTAAGTTGTTTCTTATTCCACCGAAAACAAATTTTTCGAAGTGTCAAACATAATTTCTAAACCCATAATTTTAGAATCTATTGTTTAAAAAAATGGTGTTCAATGATAATTTGTTCTGCAATTAATTAATAAAAAAACAAATACAGTAATCATAATTTGGTTGGTATTTTAATTACTTTCCTTGATTAAGTTCCGCCGAATTTTTTGGATCCGGAAGGTATTCAAAGTCAAGAAGTCTACTCGTATATATTGCAGATGTATGAGTTTTTGTTGCTTTATAATCCGATGAACTAGACGTTGTATCTTCAAGCTGCTTAGCAAACGTCGAAGCTGGATATTTTTTATAATGGCGCCATGCATTTAAAATCTCGCACAATTCATGTACATTAAATCGGTTCTGGGGTCTAGCATCCCAACACTTTCTCATCAGGTCCGTAACCAAATCAGGCAGGTTTATTTGATTTTTAGGTCGGAGCCCCTCACAGATTTTAATTGCCAAATCTTTATCGTGTGGAACTTCGTTGAAAGGTGGAGTACCAGATATCACCTCAGACATAATAACTCCAAATGCATAAACGTCTGCTGCTTCTGTGTACTCATTTCTGCATAATATTTCGGGTGCTACATATGGAAGTACACCATATACTTTTTTCTTTTTGGCTTCGCTTGTATACTCAGCAGTTGGTTTGGAAAAACCTAAATCTGTTATGTAAGGCAATTCCTTGCTCGACAAAAGAATATTCCCGGTATGGAAGTCCCGATGAACTAATCCAGCTTCATGCACTTGATGTATACCTTTTGCGATTTGGAATAAAATATTAAACTTATTATCCCATGTCATTTTATTAACTTTGGATAGATTATTTCTAATATCTCCGTAGTCAACAAATTGTATAACAATCGTTAAATTATTTGTTCCTTCATGTCGAGTAATTCCATAGCACCGTGTGATATGAGATTTGTAGCCACCGCAGTTGTGAAGATTCTTTATCTATATAAAAATAATAGTTAACCAATATATTTTATTAAGCTAGGGTAAAATATTAATAATCACCTCATTTAAAAATTCGTTGGTAATATTCTGTGAATTATTAAGGCATTTTAGTGCAACTTTTGTAATTCCCTTCCTTTTCCATTGATTTTTTCTTGCATTCCAATAAAGAATGTAACCGTCAATCCATTCTGCAAAGTAGACATCGCTAAAGCCTCCTTTGGCAACAAATCTTACATTTTTTAATTTTGAATATGGAATCCACTCGAGAACTTCACACCTGCCTGTCGCTGTTAATTGTATTTCTTTTATAAATTCGTCGATATTATTGTTTCCGCTTTTCCAAGTGTTAAATTCTTGCCGAAAACGAGAAGAGTTGCATGTCTGGCACCAATATTCATCTGTTGTCTTCATGGTACACTGATTACATTTTCTTCCTATAATAATAAATTACGATTTATGAATTACGACGAACAATAATAATATCCTAATATAACTTACCATCTAAAATAGAAACAATACGATTAAATATCGTTTACGATACAGAAAATGAAAACACCCTGGATTTGATTTACCTCCTATAAAGTTGAAGGTTGCTACAGTAAATTTCATTCATATGATCTTATGAACAAATAAAAATATCCTGGATTCAACTTACTCACTACAGTATAAAAGTTAACGATTAATTTCTAATTTCACGTGATTTTACAAAGCAAATACAGTAACCTGAATTTAACTTACTATCTACAATCGTAAGAAATAAAAACATCATTTTTTATACTGTATACTGTAACTTTACGAAATAACGAAAATACCGCAACTTACCACCTATAAAGGTGAAGATCAATGCAATAAGATCTCCTTTCACGATTTACGAACAGAAAACGAAATGCTATGTCTTAAATTCAACTTACACTCTATAACATCAATAATAATACCATTAATATTATTTTATAACAAATATTGAGAATCATAAATCTAACTTACGAACTACGTATAATAGTTGATAATTAATACAGTTACTCATCATCATATTTTACAAAACAAAATAAAAAAAATACTCCGGATTTAACTTACAATCTATAGAATTTTTAACGGTTAATACATCTCATAGGATTTATGAAAAAACTAACAAAATACCTTTAACTTACCCCCTATGAAGTTCGAAATTGACACAATTGAATCGATTTATACGATATTTACGAAATGACAAAATATCATGGATCTAGCTTACTCTCTATAAAGTTGACAATCAATACAATAAACTTTCGTTTTACAAAGATCATGGATTTAACTTACCCTCTATAGAAGTGATGATCAACACAGTTATTTAATTCCACAGATTAAATAATAAAATATCCTGGAATCCAACTTACGAACTATAGTATAAACGTTGAGGGTTAATATAATTTACATAATAAATAATAAATATTCTGAATTCAACCTACTACCTATAAAGGTTGACGATTAATACAATTAAATAATATTTCATATGATTTTAAAAACAAATAAAGAAAGTACTGTATTCTATTTAACTTACTGACTATATAAATTTTGCAATTAATAAAATTAGTTAAAAACATTTACGAAACAAAAAACGAAATATATTTGATTCACTCACGGGCTATAAAAATTGTCAATTAATATAATTAAATATCATTTAACTTTAACGAAAACATTATGGATTCAACCTACCCACTATAGATGTGATCAATATAATTAAACTTCATTTTATATAATTTTGCCAAAATAATCAAAAATTCCCGAATTTAACTTACAGCCTATAATAGTTAAGAATATAATACTATTAAATTTTTATTATTTATGAAGAAAAAAATAAAAGTATCATATATTTAACTTACCATCTACAATAATAAAGAAGGTTTCATATGAAAGTATAAACAAATAGCGAGATACAGTATCTTGTATTCAACTTACGATCTATACAGCAAATGATAAGAATGCAATTACTGTAAGTCTAATTAAGTCTCATTTTATACGATTTTTACGGAAAAAAAAAACAAAAACATCTCGAATTGAACCTACTCCCTTATAAAGTTAATTATTAAAATACAATTAAATCTTATTTGATATTATTTACGAAACAAATGATGAAAATATCCGGATCCTACTTACGCGCTATAAAGTAAACAAGTAATAAATTAATAAGATCATGCAAACAAACAACGAAAACATCTTTAATTAAACCTACCTCCTTATAAAATTGATGATCAATGCAATTAAATCTCATTACATGCAGTAGAATACGAAATAATAATGAAACATCTTGGATTCAAGTTACTCACTACATGTTAATACGTAAGGTACAATAAATTTTTACTTTATATGATTTTACGAAATAATGAAAATATCATGGATTCAACTTACAATCTATAGTAATAATAATATTATTATTTATTAAGACTCTTTTAAACGATTTTAAAAAACCAATAACGAAGATATCCTGTATTCATCTTACACTCTAATAAAGTTGATTATTAATACAATTAAATCTCATTTTATGAGTTTACGAAACAAATAACGAAGATATATTGAATTCAACTTACGCACTGTAAGAGCCAATAATTAATTTAATCAAACCAAATTACATTTCATACGATTTCACAAAACAAATAAGGAAAACACGGATTCAACCAACCCACTATAAAGTTAACAACTGATACAGTTAATATTATTTCATACAATTTTAAGTAAATAATGAGTGTATCATGGATTCGGCTTACAATCTACAATAGAAAAAAAATGTAATTAAATTAATAGAATAGTAAAGAATAAGACTAAGTCAAATATCATTTACTGTATATACAGTAATCATATCAAAATAATAAGAATACAATTAAATCTTATTTCATACGACTTTGCGAAGATAATAAAGGTTTTATAAAACAAATAACGAAAACATCCTGATTTAACTTGCCTGCTATAAAATTTAACAATAAATAAAATCCAATTTCGGTTCATATTATTATATGAAACAAAGTAACTAAAAATACAGTATCCTGGGTTCAACTTACGCGCTATAAAGTTAATGTTTGATAAAATTAAATCTCATTCCTTATTATTATATATAACTGTACTGAAATACCTGGATTAAACTTGCCTGCTATTATTAATTCAGTTAAGACTCATTTAATATGATTTTAAAAAACCAATAATAAAATGTCCTGGATTCAACTTACGATCTGCAATGTGAAATAGGAATATGATTAATATACGATGTAAACAATACTTAAGTACCACTTTATATACAGTAACTTTATAAAAATAAAAATGTTCCGAATTCAACTTACGCGCTATAAGTTAATAATTAATAAAACTAAATCTCATTTCATACGATTTCACGAAATTAATAAAGAAGGTACCCTGGATTTGACTTACGAGCTATAATAGTTGATGTTTAATACAATTAAATTTTATCTAATTTTACAAAACCAACAATGAAATATCATATGTTCAGCTTACCATCTACAATAATAAAAAATAAGGATACAATTGTATTTCTTTTTTATATAACTTTACAAACAAATAAGGAAAAGTATCCTAGAATCACTTACTGCCTACAATAATAAAGAATAAGAATACAATCGGATCTCATTTCATATCATATGATTTACGAAAATGATCTGGATTAAACTTACACCCTATAAAATTTTGGTTAATACAATTACAGCATATATGATTATATGAAAATTTTGAATTTACTGTAACTTGCCTTCTATAAAAGTTGACGATTAATATAAATAAATATTATTTCATATAATTTACTCAACAAATAACGAAAATATCTTGAATATAACTAACCCTCTATAAATATAAATAAATCTCAATTAATGTGTTTTAGAAAAATAATGAAAATATTCTAAATTCAACTTACGGACTACAAATGTTGTTGATTAATACAATTAGTTTCATTCTATATGCTTTTTATAATATAATTAACAAAACACTCTAAATTCACTTACGAACTAAAGTTGATAATTAATACATTTAAGCCCCATTTCACATAATTTTACAAACAAATAACAAACATTCTGAATTCAACTTACTCTCTATAAGTTAATTAATAATTCAATCAAATATCATTCTATATAATTTTAAGAATAATACCAAGACTATCCTGGCCTCAACCTACCATCTACAATAATATGAATAATAATATAATTAAATCTCATTTCATTATTTACGAAACGAATAATTAAATTCGCTTGCCTCCTATAAAATCGAGAATTGTTAATTGAATTTTACATCATTTTATTATATAAACAACAAACATTCCTAAATTTAACTTACCATCTACAATAGTAACAAATAAGAATGAAATTAATCTCATAAAATGAGGTTTACAAATAACCAATGAAAGTACGATAGGTTTAATTTACCTCCTACAAAAATTGAAAATTAATATAATTAAATCTCATCTCATTATTCTACGAATAAATAAAAAAAAATATCCTGAAAATGACGTACTCTCTATAAAAGTTAACGAATAATACAATTATGTCTAAATTAATGATTTACAGAATAACAAAAATATCTTGGATTCAACTTACTAACTATAAAAATTAATGGTTACTACAATAAATTTATTCGTTGATCTCACGAAACCATAATGAAAATATTTTGTATTCAACTTACCATCTACAATAATAATATAAGAGTACAATTAAATCTTATTTCATATAATTTTGCATATAAATAATGAAATATCCTGGATTAACTGACCCACTATAGAAGTTGACGATTAACGCGATTGAATT
This sequence comes from Acaulospora morrowiae, assembly GCA_910591835.1. Taxonomy (NCBI): domain Eukaryota; kingdom Fungi; phylum Glomeromycota; class Glomeromycetes; order Diversisporales; family Acaulosporaceae; genus Acaulospora; species Acaulospora morrowiae. The sequence continues at coordinate 7,537 of CAJVPV010000736.1, read as the reverse complement.
TATTAATTTACAAACTAATGACAAAAATATACTGGATTCAACTTTACATTCTACAATGGTAATGAATAAAATATAATTAGACCTTATCATATATGATTTTAAGTACAACATCGAAAATATCCTAAGCTCAACTTACCATATAAAACTGAAATAAGAATGTAATTAAATATCATATTATATATTTATAAACATATGAATATATGAATTCAACTTACTCTCTATAAAGTTTGCATTGAATAATTAAATCTCATTTAATATAATTATGTGAAACAACAAGCATCCATACCCCCTGTAAATTTTACGAGTGATACAATTAATTTATATAATTTTATGAGCTAATAACGAAGATATTCTTAATTCAACTTACGGTCTACAATAGTAAAGAATAAGGATAAATAAAATCACATTTCTTATAATTTTACATGATACCTACCATCAATAACAGTAAAGAATAAAGTACACTTAGATCTCATTCATATAATTTTATGAAACATATTACGAAAATGCCTTGGATTTAACTTACCCTCTAAAGTTAACGATTAAATTCCCTTCGTATTGTTTTTACGAAATAAAGAATAACATCCTGAATTCAACTTACCATCTACAACTGTAAAGAGAAAGAAAATGACTAAACCTGATTTCATATAATTTTACAAAACAAAAAACAAAATATTCTGGTTCAACCTACCCACTATAAAAGTTGACGATTAATACTTAATAACCCTTGCTTGATATGGTTTACAAACAAAATAAACTATCTTAGATTTAACTTACCCTCTGAAAAGTTATTGATTAATATAATTAAATATTATCTCATGATTTACGAAACAAATAACGTACCCCCTATAAATATTGACGGTTAATGCAACTTATCTCTCTAATACAGTTTATGAAAGCAAATAATAAAAGTATCTCGAATTCAACTTACAATCTAAGTGATAAAGAATAAAGATACATTAATATTAATTTAATACCATTCACGAAAAAAATACCGAAAATATCATGATTCAACTTACAATCTACAATAGTAAGGAATAATGAAATAATAAAGACTCAAAAGATTTACGAAATAAATAACGAAAACATCTTGAATTTAACCCACCGCCTATTAAAGTTGACAATTAAATTTCATATTGTATAATTTTACGAAACAAATAAAAATTATCTGTGATTCACTTACTCACTACAAGTTTACGATCAATGTAATTAAATCTCATTTCATATGAATTTATGAATTAAATGATGAATTGTTATAGATTCAAATTACCATCTACAAAGCAAATAGTATTAAATATTATTTCACATGATTTTGCATAAATATATCCTTGATTCAGCTTACCCACTATAAAATTTGATGATCAATTTTTATATGATTTTATGAAATAATAAGTACATCTTGGATTCAACTTACTCACTATGTATAAAGTTGATGGTCAATACATATTATTTTACGAAGCAAACAGCGAATTTCCTGATTCCAACTTACTCTCTATAAAAATTGTAATCGATACAAAATAAATATTATTTATATTATTTATGAAACAAATAAAAATTTCTCGAATTAACTTACCAACTAGAATAAGATACAATTAAATCTCATTTCATATGTTTAAAAAAACAAATAACAAATTTTAGATTCAACTTACTCCCTATAAAAGTTAATAATTAATACAATTAGATTTTATTTATATGATTTGCGAAATGTTACAATTTCCCAAATTCAACTTACCATCTATGACAGCAATGAAAAAACAATAAAATATCATTTACGTGATTTACAAAAACAAATAAGAAAAAATATCTTCGATTCCACTTACCCACTTTAAAAGTTTGCGATTAATATAAATAAAAGTTATTTAACTATTTTATATAGTCATAAAATGCAATAAATTTCTAGACTCTTCTTACCTCCTATAAATTTGATAAATGATGCATATTAATCTTATTTTATATTGTTTTACAAAAAAAAATACATTTAATATGACTTACCCTCTATAAAGTTGATTATTTGTCAATTAAATCACATTTGATGTGATTTTACTCAACAAATAACAATATTCTGGATTTAACTTACGAACTATAAGTTGACAATTGATACAACTAAACCTCATTTTGTAAATTTACGAAGCAAGTAATAAAAAACATTCTGGATTCAACTTACAATCTGAAATAGTAAAAAATGTGAATTAAATTAAAATTCATTTTATACGATTCATGAAAAAAAAATGTTATTTATAATTAACTTACTAACTATAAAAATTCAGGATTAATATAATTAAACCACAAGGTTTTACAAAACCAACAATGAAAACATTCTGAATTTAACTCACCATCTACAATAGTAATTAATAAGAAAACAATAAATCTTATTTCATATACAGTAATTTGATACAACAAATAAGGATATATTGGATTTAACTTACCATCTGCAATATAAAAGAATAAGTGTACTATTAAATCTTATTGCAAATGGATAATGAATATTCTGGGTCAAACTTACTCACTACGATATAAAGTTTGATGATTAATATAATAAAATATTGTCTCATATGATTAAGAACCAAGATAATGAAAATATTTAAACTTACAATCTACAATGGTAAAGAATAATAATACGATTAAATGACATTGTATACAATGGAAATACAAAATATCCTGGACTCAACTTACAGTCTTGATAATAAATAGTAACAATAATTAATCTTATTTTTATGTAATTTACAATTAAATCATATAATATATCTTGAATTTAACTTACGATCTACAACAGTTAATAATCCCATAATTAAGACTCAATTATAATTGACGAAACAAAAACGAAAACATTCTGCATTAAACTTACAATCTACAATAGTAAATAATAAGGATAATATTTATGTGATTACGAAACAAATAAAAAAAATGCCTTGGATTTTAACCTACCCCCTAAAAAAGTTGATTAATAGTTAAATCTCATTTATATGATTCTGCAAAATAAATAATAAATATCCTGAGTTCAGCTTACAATCTACGATAATAAAAATAAGAATACATTTAGTTCTTAATTCATATTAATTTACAAAAAAAATAAATAATTTCTTGAATTCAACTTACTCACTATAAAAATTGATGATTAATACAATTTAATATCGATTTTGCGAAACAAATAACAAAAATATAATGGATCCAACTTACAATCTACAACTGTAAAGAGCGAGAATATAATTAAATCTTATTTAATATAATTTATAAATTTATAAACAAATAACAAAAATACATTGAACATAACTTACTCTCTATAAAAGTTAATTGATTATTAAATATTGTTTTTATTATTTACGAAAGAAAACAAAATATTTTTGATTCAACTGACTCTCTAATATTATAAAAAAAAATAAAATCATAATTAATCTCATTCTATATGACTTACAAAACAATAACAAAAATAACCTTGATCTAACTTACTGTCTATAATTGTAAAGAATAAAAATCCAATTAAATCCAATTCCATATTATTTAATAACCAAATAGCGAAAACAACCTAGATTTAACTTACAATCTACAATGGTAAAGAATAATAATATTACAATTGGAATTTCATAATTTTACGAAGCAAATAACAAAACATTCAGAATTCAACTTACAATCTACAATAGTGAAGGTAAGAATAAAATTAATCTTATTTGTATGATTTACCAAAGAAAATAAAGATACCTTCAATATAACTTACCCCCTATAAAGTTAACGATAAATGCATTTAAATTTCCTTTTATGATTTTGCGAAATATATAAACAGCTTACAATCTACAATAATAAAAAATAGAATACGATTAGATCTCAATTCTTATTATTTTACAAATAAATAACAAATATCTCTCAAATTCAACCTACCCTCTGTAAAGTTGATGATTAATATAATTAAATTTAATTTCATATGGTTTTACTAAGCATATAAAAATATCAGGGTCTACTTACTCCCTATAAAAGTTGGGAGTTGATGCAGTTTCATATTACTTTTATGAACAAAACGAAAATATCCTGGATTCAACTTACACCCTATAAAAATTGACGATTAATACAATTAAATCTCATAATTTACAAACAAATATGAAATTTCTAGATTTAATTACCATCTACGAGTATTATATTTAAGATTAGTATTAGATATAGAACATTACATTAATAATCTTAATAATTTATGACTTTTAAACGACTAACCTTTTGCCGCTTCTATAAATCTTTTCGCATCTTCTGAAAGCATAATGCAATATTAAAATGAAAATATAGTATGTTTACTTTTATTTGATATTTCAAACCGTGTTACAGTGTCAGGTGTGTGACGTGGATCTCATTACATAATCACGGCATCTCGGTGAAAAAGATAGATATATTCGGATATTAAAAAAACAACTTATTCTTTTTTGATAAAGGTATCGAAATTCGGATTTTTTTATTTAAATCGGATTTACATTCGACTATGACGTAGTAAATCCAGTTATGAATTCGGATATAATGTAATATATCTGGTTATTATCCGGATTATATAAATCGATTAAGCCATAGATGTGGAGGATTGGGATATGGTATATATAGCACAGAAAAAAATACAGATATACTGTAAATTATTCTTCATTCAATAAGACTCCTTTGTTGCAAAGAAATAAAAAATTTCTTTGAAATATCTGTTTTTAAAAAATTTATAAAAAATTTAATTAAAAATATTATTAAATAATTTGTTATTAAAAAAATTATATTATTTAATTATCCAAATTTAAATGACATATTTAATATTATAATTTCAAATACGAATTTTTATTATATCAATATATTAATAATTGTATTAATAATTTATTTATAAAAATTATAAACTAATAATATTTTTATATAAAATCTTAATTAATTTAGATGTATAAATTTAATTAAATTTCTTTTATTTTTTAAATAAGTTTTAAGTTTATTTTATAAAAGTTTTATTTAAAATATTATAATTATATTTAAAAATTTGGTTATGTATCTGTATTTAAAAATTTAATTACATATTTGGTTTTAAAAATTAAATTATATTGTTATGGGAAATGTCAATTGATAATATGACTTAGAATTAAAAAGTAACAATCATATATTATAAAGATTATCAAAACAGATAATTAACTCCAATATCGTTATTTTTATTATTTTCTTTATTTTTTTATTTTTATTTATTTTTATTTTTTTTTTATTGTTTTAAAAGTATAATAAACTATAGAAAGAAAAAAAAGTAAAAAAACCCCCTTTCCTATGATACTTCAATTTGTAAAAATTTTTATTTTGATAATAACATAAGTAGCAGATGGTAAACAGTCAACAAGAACCTTTCACTGGAAAAAAAGTTTATCTTCACTTATTGCAGAATACAAGGAGTCAATTAACTCTTCATAGAGAAGTGAATGCTTTAGAGAGAACAAAAATATTTTTGAACAAACTCTTTGCTTTACTAAGTAAAACCTATATAAGCAATCTTCAAGTCAAAAAAAAATCCTTTTACCTATTTTTATACAAAATATATTCAGAGTATTATATAATACTTCTTTTTCTCAAACATTCTCAAATCCTATTTCAAGAGATAGCATTTTATTTTTTCTTAATTTGTTGCTTTCTACTCAGTCTCTATAGTTTTTACATAATTTTCTTCTTATTAAAAACCATATTCAATTTATCTTTATCAAAAGATCTACCATATTCAATATACTAATCAAGATTTATACAACTTTCAACAAAATCAAAACAATACAACCCTTTATCAAATTGGAAAAATATGAAATCAGTGTCTTGCATATGTTCTAATGATATCACCAAAATAAATCAAAACTAGGAAATACTATACAACTTCATTTTATGACAAAATACAAATATAAAATTAATCCGTTTATAATCAAAAAACTATTATTAATCAAAAACCTTAAATCTGATTATTATATTATCTATACTTAATATTCATCATAACATCAATAACATTATAACAAATACTATAATAATGGAGTTGTGTCTTATGTTGTCCTACTTATAAAGTAGCCAATACTTAATTGAATTAAGTAATTTAGGTTTGCAACTTATTTAGGATGATAACAGACTAAAGGTAAAGTCAATATCAATGTTTATAAAAATTGTTATCATTAATGATTTATCAGTTATGCTAGTAGAAAAAAATTATTATAGTAATATATTCTTTAATAAATTTAATTTTTTTTATGTTCTTTATAATAAAGAGATTTATCTCTCCATAGATAAATAGTTTCTTTTATTTTTTTCAATAAGTTTTATCAAATATATTTATCTAAAATAACAGATTAATATCTATAATAACATATCTCAATGTGTCTTTCTTTAGTAAATTTCGTATCAAAAAATATATAGTATATAATAAAACTTTTTAAAATTTTATTTATATAATACAAATATAAATAACTTTTCAAAACAAAAACAATTTATATGAAATTTTAAACATGTAAACAATATATTTTAACAAATATATATATATCATTAAATTTTCCAACTTGTTTTTTTTTTATAAACTTATCCTTACAATGTTATTTTCTGAAAAACATACACAATATCAAACTATATTATATTTGTGAAAGAATAGAATTACTTCTATAAATAAAATATATTCTAGAATTGGTATAACTACTGTATGTCAACCATTTATTATAATCTTAAAAAATTAAATTCCAAAAGAAATAATTCAAGAAAATCTGATAGAGATCAATCTAAAAAAATTACTGCATGTGAATTAAAAGCAATTGATTAATATTTACACTATAATATAAGACTTTCTACAAGAACTTTGACAATTAAATTATTAAATATAAATACTAAAGTATTTTATATAACAATTTCAAGATATCTAACAAGCTTGAATTATAAAAATAATCTATTTTTGGAAACTTCTATGCTTACTACTGCTTACTTGTGTTATTTAAGCAAAAAAATATCTTGATCATAATTGGAAAAAAACTTTATTTTTTGATAAAATAACATTTTAACTATTTAGAAATACAATTACTCAATAATATAAAAATGCAAGACTAATTAAAGAGACAATCACTTATTTAAGAAGAAACAATACTTAAAGGAAACATTTTATAGTTGATGTGAACAACAATTTATCTAGATGCCTAAAATACTCAGCAGGCATATCATCTCATAGTTTTTGTTGAATAACATTCATAAGCTCAATAGTATCTACATTATAAGTATTATTTAATCCATTCAGTATTATCAAATATTGACTATTAAATACAATTGATGAAATTATCAATATACCACATAAAAGCAAACATATTCTTCAAACAATCAATATCAATAACAACTTTTTCTCTTAACCAATATTTACAAAGATTGGTTTCCATCAACATTATCATATTCAATCATATAAAAATTATTTAATTGTCAATAAGTACAAAGTAGAACTCATTAATATCTGCCTAACCTAAGGATGGGTTCCTAAACTATTTAGTATATAAAATTTTGCAGATCAATTATGTCCCTTTTGAAGGGACATAATTATTTATTCATTACT
>CAJVPV010000735.1:0-19320 GCA_910591835.1 Acaulospora morrowiae | reverse complement strand
GTGTCACATCGTCAGGGGTCAAAATCGCACCATGTATGCGTTTGACAAATATACCCGGCCTTGTAGGTCGTCTGGGTTGCTCAGGGGCGCTCCGGGTCTCTTGGCGCAGTTATGGTCCCAGGCGCAGCACAGGATTGTTACATGGAACCTCTGGTCAGAAGTAAGCAAGCTTGGGGAACTTGCTTTTCTCTTGAATTGCATAAGGAAAGGCTCGTGGCAGTTGCTTCTTTATAAGTTTTCCTTGGAGTTTTTTCCATTTACATTTCTTATTAATACACTACTTATTAACACATAGACACTTTTAAATATTTATGTTCTTGACTTGGAGAACTTTATTTTATTCCAAAACACAAACTTTCACATCAACTTTGTCTATATCACTGGTTTGGGGAACTATTGGTATATACAAAAAACAACTTCTATTATCGCTCAACATATTTTACTGCGTCACAAAAATCAAAAATTCTTGCTCAAAAACTTTTTTTTCAAAAAAACCATAATCAGTTTGCCCTGGCAACTGATCAACATCCTACCTTTAACCAATCACACATTATCAAATATTCAAACACGTCCATCATACCTGCCAAAGATCAACGTAAACAACACCAAAAATAAAAATCTGTTCAACCACATGACCTTATTCTATTAATAAACACCAAAACAATAAGCACATTCCATCAATTATCAATTCAAAAACAACAACACGGCTCTAACTCTGCAAATCAACAACCACTACATCTAAACCTATCATACTCAACCAACCACTCAACCAATCAATCACTACTACCACGAACTATAAACTGCCAAGGATATATATTATTATCACAAGTATATATTTTGGACAGTAGCCTGGCCAATCGACACAGTATATTTTTCAGTATATTTAAACAGAATGGAACTACCAGAGCGGTGCGCCAAATAAGCATCGTTAATTATATAATTAATGTTACTTTCATATATTCAAATAACCATCCAACCAATCAACCACCATCACCACCACATACCAGTAACTATCAAGAAGACATGTTATCATTACTACTATATACTCCAGACAGTAGTCTGGCCAATCAATATAGTATATTCTTCAGTATACTTAAATAGAATGGAACTACCAGAGTGGCGCGCCGAATAGACATCCTTAGTTATATAACTAGTTTTATTACATTTCTTACTTGTATAGCACTGAACATAGAATTTTTTTTTTTTTTTTCTTTCAATTGTCTTTTACTTTTCATTTCATTTACGTCCAATAAAAAATTCTGAGTAAGTAAGCATAGCTGCTACTCAACTATATTTAGCATATATAATATTGTTTTAAAAATTTCTTTTCGATATTAGCTAGGTATAGAAGTATAGGCAGGCTAGCATTTAACTTGTTATATGCTTTTGCACCCAAGAGATGTTGTTTCTTTCGCTATGTATATTTATTAATATACAAATAAATAAAGAAATGATGTTTACCTACCGGAAAAAAAAATATATATATATTTTGGGATTTAGATAACTTTTAACTATGATTCCAAAATTGAAATTAAATAAACTCACATGAATTTATATAAGGTTTGAAATACTATTAAAAATAAAGGTGAGTTATAACTTACATATTAAATTTAATATAAATCTAAAAATTAAAAATCAAATCAAATTATTAAAATTTTTACTTATAACAAAACTAGAAGTCAAAATTTGTACAAAACTATTATTAAATATATCAAATTCTATGACATATGTCAATGGTAAGCAAAAAAACTCTTTTCTGTTTATATTACTTTTCCTAAAAATTTCTTTATAAGAAAATTTTTAAAAAAAGTTAACAAGAAGTTGAGTTTTTCTTATAATAATAATCAACAACATGACAATAATATCTGTAGAGATAAGTTTTCTCTACGAATCAGTCTTTAAATACTCTGGATCAGTAGACTAGCTTGTATCAATATAAGAACTCTTTTTAAAATAGGTGGGAAAAGTCTCTTCTGTATATTTTAGCAACTCTAAATGACAAGTCCTTGCTCCTATAGCAATAGCTAACTCTTTTAAAATAAAAAGAAAATGACATTTTAAAAAAGGGAGATGACAAGGAAACAAGAAACCAGGCAAGTCAGCAGAGAAACAACCTGTATCCAAACAACTTTCACCCTCCAAGATGTATAAGTATACTGTTTGCAAAGAAGATTTTACTAGTCACAACACATAGAAAAAACACTTCAATACAACTTACAAACTAGGTTTATGAAAGTTGAGACACTACACAAAAAAGTGAAAAGAAAAGCAACTGTCCTTAACAATTCTATATCTATTATTCAGGCTTTAGGAATTAAAGAATATTAAAAAAACACATTCTTGCAAATAATGAGAACATCAACAAATTGGAAGTTAAGAGATTAATAGTAGCATCTGAAAATAAACCTAGCAACTACTGAATCAATTTCAGAAATCACAGTGGCTTTGTAAATATCAACAATTATTCATCAGCCAATAGCTTATTTGATTTAAGTAAATATAAATATACAATAACAATTAAACTCTTAACTGGACTAGTTAATAATTTTTTAAGAGATAGGCTAAACTCATTATTAGGTGATGACAAGTTCTACAAAAAATACAATACTATCCTGAAAAAGAATAACAACAACTTTTAACTTTTTTATTTTTAACAAGAATAGGGTATTATAATCATAATAAGGCCACAAATAGAAAAACTTAAACTAAAAGGGTAAAATGATAAACCAATAGAATGCTAAAGAGCATTTGTCTATTTTCCTAAAACAAATTATCAGGGAATCTTGATGAAAGAAATAATTTACAGACCATACTGAAGTCTTTAAAATCTATAAAACAGGTTAGAATACATGTAATGGTTTGATAAGTTAAATTACTCTTGAAAAATATTTTAGAAAAAAATTAAGAAAGTATTGTATATTTTTTCTAATCAGATTTGTAGTATAGTTTTCTTACAATTGTAATTATTTTATGATAGTTAAAATTTTACTTGTTATATTACAAACTATTAGTAATGCCTCTGTTCGACTAGATAGTATAAGAGTAGTTTTATACATATATAACAAATTTGTAAAAGTTTGTACCATATGACACATGCATATAAATTAATAAAGGATATAGTAAAATGATAAACCAGCGGGATGCTAAAGAGCATGTGTCTATTTTCCTAAGACAAATCATCAGGGAATCTTGATGGAAGAAGTAATTTGCAGACCACACCAAAGTCTTTAAAATCTATAAAATAGGTTAGAATACATATAATAGTTCGATAAGCTAGATTATCTTCTAAAAATATTCTAATAAAAAATTAAGAGAGTATTGTATATCCTTCCTAATTAGATTTGTAGTATAGTTTTCTTACAATTGTAATTATTTTATAATAGTTGAAATTTTACTTGTTATATTACAAATTATTAGTAGTGCCTCTGTTTGACTAGATAGTATAAGAGTAATCCTGTATATATATAACAAATTTGTAAAAGTTTGTGCTATACAACACATGTATATAAATCCGAAGTGACCAAAAAATTCAGGGTTAAACTAAGGTAGGCAAAATTCTCCAGAAAAACCAGAAAAAAGAAAGCACGCTTGAGAAAAAAGAAGTGGGAAGCCAAAGAGATGATAAAAAAACTAGAGACTTCTTTATTCTTGTTTCTCTAGATTCTTGAATCTTTTGGGAGTCTTTGGAAGGTATTTTTTCTTGTCAGTTTTTTTCCTATAAAGGTGTTCTTGCCATAGACCTTTTAAATGAATTTCTTGTATTTAGTTGCAAAAATAAACAAGAAAAGTGTTTTGAAAAAGAAAAATAAAACAAGTGGTAGTTTCTGCTTGCTTGGCTGGTTAAAACCAGTATTGTTTTTAAGGAAAGTGTATAAACTTTATTATTATAAAGACAAAAAATCTTTTGAAAACATCTGTTTTTTGGGTTGGCAAAAGGATCAGCGGAAAGAGTTTTTTTGGGTTTTTTTGCAGATTACTATAGATATCCACATGTAAATATGCATATGTACTTCTATTTTTATTTTTTTAATTAATTTTTAATAGATCTAGTTAGAGCTTATAGGATATAATAGAATATAACTAGTCTGTAGTTAACTATGTCTAGATAATTTTTTAAGTTCTTGTTTATCAGATAGCAAATAAGAACTTAAAGGTATATAATCTAGTAAGTTAGTTTTTCACCTTTGCTATTAGGGCTCTGGTATTAATAATATAGAAAACATGAAGAATAACAAGTCAACTAGTAAATAATATATTCTATTTTAGATAGTTTAAGAAATAAATAGAATTTGACAATTTGTTACAAAATATATAAGAGTACTTATAACAATATTCAATAAACAAGGTATATATTAGTTATTACAAAAAAAAACACATAATTACTTATTTAGTATTTACCTTGAATATAATAATATGTTATTATAATTAGTTTTTTTTTTAAAAAAGTTAAATGACATTAGATACAAATTTTATTGATATATATTATTTGTCTATTATATTAAATATCTTTTATAATATATGACTATAACTAAATGTCAATTTATTAACTTTATTCACTAGTATCCAAAAATCTGTTACTTGATGACTTTTCTTATGATACCAAAGTACTATAGGAGTAAAAATCCTATTACTAGTTTTAAACTATTTAATCTATAGAGCTTAATTTTAAATCTTATATATATACTATTACCTATATATAAGTTACTTATTATATCATACCTTTTTACTCACTCAGTATATATAGTAGCAGATATTTTTAATACAAGTATATACTCTATAGTAAATGTTTTGGTTTTGACTGCTGGTTGGATACTATTAAATCTAAGGGTCATAAGACCAAGTGAATATGATTTCTTAAGAATTTATATAAATATAGATTTGTAAGATACTACCTATAAATCGATTCTTATTCTTCTAATAAACATTTCAGATTTAGATTGGTTAGTGTAAGTTATCAAATCTAGAGGTATAAATACTAAGCAGGATGCAATTTCTATATACTTTATCTTATTATATAGCTGTCATATCTTTATATAAGTAGTATCAGTTTAGTGCTTTACTTCAAGACTTCTTATTAAAGCAATTAATAAAGAAGAAAATGACAATTAGGATTAATTAAGATGAAGTACAGTTTAATTTGTATATTAAAATATAATGTTATTGTTTGTATAATGAACTGTGGGATTTAATTGGAATTAGGTTAAAAGTTTTTTCTTATGCAATCTTTTTTATTTTAGTAAACTTATTACAACTTCATAATCACTGAAAAGGCTAGAGGTTTCTATTTCATGCAATTTAATTAGGAAAGATATATGATAATTATTTTATAACCAGGCAAATTTGAATCCTAGATCTTTACTTGATGACCTATAGAGCTTTATTATTAAGTTATAAATTCATAAGTTTTGCTATTATAATTAGTAAATTTATAATAGTTAAGATTTGTTTAATAATAGAAATTTTTTTTTAGATAATTCTAATTTAATAATATTCTAAATATTTTTTTTGTTAATATATTGGAAAGATTTTTTAATATCAATGAGAAGAAAAATATTAATTATATTATATTGAAATATTAAATTAATTTATATACTGTAGTTATATTAAGGTTTTAGTTAATATTTTAATTCAATTGAAGAAGTTAACTGTAAAAAAAATATTATTATTAATATCTCATATTAATTCTATTAATTATCAGATATTAATTTATAATTTGATTAAAAACAATATATAAATATTTTATAAATATTATATTAATTATTTAATATTTACATTTTGAAATTAAAAAATATTTAAAATAATTAATTTATAAAATTTTATATAAATATTTTGATTAATAATAATTTATCAATTGATTAATTTTTTTTAAATATTATTAATAAATTATAATTTCAAATTTGAATTAATTAATTTTAAACTTATCAATTAATAATTTGAAATATTAAAATTAATTTGTTTTTTTAATAATATTTGTAAAAAAGTCAAAGAAAAAACAAACATTAACAAATATTTTTTTAAGATATTATCAAAATTTATATTATAATTAGTCTAAAAATATTAGAATAGGTTTTATAAAAAATCAAAATTATTAATAAAATCATTAAACTTACTGTATTTGAAAAAATTTTATATAAAGAATAATTAAAATTTTTATTAATATAAATTTAATTTTTTTTAAAAAAAAACAAATAATAATATTAATTTAAATAATAATTTTTTTAATTTATTTTTAATAATTTGTTATTTTGCAAAATTTATAAAAAAACAAAAACTTTTAACTATTATTTAAACTGTTTATAATATTTAATTTTAAAAATTATTAAATATTCGAACATATAATATTTAAAATATATTTAATCAAATCAATTATATTTTTTATCAAATTTAAATCTATGTACACATATATGTAATTATCTGTTAATTTAAAAAAACTTTAAAAGAATATTATAAATTGAACAACACTTTTGAATAATCAAAATTTTTAAAATTATAATCTAGAAAATTTTTAATAAATATCACATTTATAATACAAAAAATTTTGTTTATTTACAGTATATAAAATTAAAAAATATAACATTTTTAATTTAATAAAAAATAATCAATAATTATTTGAAGCAAATATTTTAATTAGATTATAAAAGAAAAAATAATAGAGATGTTTTGAAAAATATTAGAATGATATAAAAAAAACAAAATTGATAAAATTATAACAAAACAAATAAACAAATATTAAGTAAAAATAGTCAAGTATAAAATCAACCATAATAAAGATTCTTTAAAAATAAAAACAAGAAAAAGTAATTTTATTTATTTTTTAAAATGATATTTGAAAATAAAATATTAAAAACAAATATCAAAGTATAAAAAATATTCTATTTTTAAATTAAATAAAAACAATAGATACTTGTTTAGTTACTGGAAGAAAAATTTTAAAAAATCTTAAATCATCAAATAATAGGAATAATGTTTGATCATATTGATTTTTACCATTATATTTTTATATGAAATTTTTTTACTTAATCACAAAAATAAATATAAAAAGTATTGCATTTATAAATTAAAATATAAAAAAATAATATTTAATATAATTGAAAAATATCAATTATTATTATTATTGCAAATTTTTTGGGTACGGAATAATCAAGGTAAATGTAAAACAATTAAATATGAATATTGATGAAGACGTAATCCTTACTATAAAATATTTTTTTTGAAAGTAAAATACGCGTAATTTATTTTTGCAATATTTTGAGAATTACGTGTCCTACGACTGTTTTCGCCCCATTCAAATTAAATGTATTTGTACTGTATTATTGTTTATTGATAATTATACAGGAAATTATGATAACCAAAAAATATGATGTTAAGTTCTATTGAATTAATCTACATCTAAAAGTAAATCATTACATTAAATATATTTTTTATTCCGGATGCTTTTGGAAATAAAAAATAATACTGTAGTGGTTGTAATAATTCATCAATAACCAAGTGACCAACTTTCTTAAGAAATGGAAACCTGAATAGCGGTAGTAGCGGGTATTCCATGATTATTAATGTACAGATAATTTATCCCGGGGGCGATCATGTTTGGATTCGGTGGCATCTTGACGCTCATGGTAAACTCGTTAGTTGCACTTTGTTTGACATTCGTGACTTGACAAATGACGTATCTCTGAGACATGTGAGTCGAGTGTGTCACGAATCCGTAGTGAATCAACGCAGCTGTGAATACCCCAGTTTGTGCCTTAAGATTTAGGGTCGCCGTTACATCTTGGTCATATTTGACTTTTATGGCACCTTTATTAAGGTTCTTATTTCCGGACACGCTCGTTATGGTGGGGCGGGGATACTTGGTTTGTGTAATGTAAGAAGGACTAAAGTATTCTACGCGAAAACTATCGAAAGAATGAGGTTATTATTGGATTCGGTCGTGAAAAAATCCAGAATAAAAAATTTGCAATACATACTCGGTAGGAAATTGGGTGTTATTCGTTACAACGTTTATCTGTGGACTACTTCCGGTGACCTAATAAACAATTAAATAAACATTTATTTATTGCTCATCATTTTGCGGTGCGTCAAATTTCACGAAGTAATACTTACGAAGACGCGACCATCCGGAATAAGAGTTGCCACAGAGTGGTATAATCTAGGGATTTGAGAAGGGGGTTGAGTTGCAAATCTCTGCCCCAAAGGTTTTTTAAAGTCGTAAATGACTGGTGCGAGGACAGGTTCGTCAGCCAATTGTGTTACTACCCCAGTTTTTTTGTCCTTACTGTCTAATGAACAAATTGCAAGACAACAAAGTTAGGTAAGAAATTTACCGCATCAAAGAATATCGGTCTACTTACTGTAGCCAGCAATCCCGCGTCCGGCACCATTCAAGAATAGGGTTCTACCGTCGGCCAGAATTACCGCATCAGGCATCACCCTACCCATCCCACCAAAATTGTCCACTTCCCAAGTGGCTGTTTCCAAATTCGATAAATCAATTCTAGCGCAAGAATCTGAGGCAGGACTCGTTCGATCCATCTTTTCATTACCTCCACATACAAGCACTATAGGTTTGTAATTATCAGCAGGATCTAAAGGTAGCATGACCGATGTGCCAGTCAATGGGTAACTTCGTGGAGGGCCAGGAGTTTGTGGTAATTTTTTCACAATGGTATTTTTACTCCAATCCCAGATTATGCTGTCTCTATTGGCAAGAATAAAGAGCTGGGTTTGTCCAGGTGGTCCAGGCATCAGGTGCATTGCTGGGTAGAGATTGTACGGAAGACTGTTGGTATATTGAAATTTTGGGAGCGGAAAGTTTGTGGTAAAAACTTGAGTTACATTAAAATCAAAAGAAAAAAATTCATGCTTCTTGGCAATTAGGATATGCTTACGTGTCGACCAAGAATTGGAAAGGAACAGGATTTGGGTCGGTTCTCGGGAAGAACTCAAAAGTGGGATTGTTGATCGACTCACTATTGACACCGGAAGCCTGTGTTGAACCGCCAAGGATAAATAGCCTCCCATCCGATAGTCTGCGATGATTTGTGTTAACATAAGTTAGCATCGAAGTTATCTTAATCATATTATGTTTGATGGTAGCTAATCAAAATCACTCTACTCACGATACAACTGAGGGGTACCACCTCTTCGATGTTAAACCCACTGGATTTTCGTACCATTCGCATTTCCCGTCTTGACACGGATTAAAGATACGTAAACTTTCGAATCCAGTTTTATAGGGACCACTCTGAATCGAATAAAAGCATTAAATTTTTGTGTGACGGAATCGATCAATGACTCTTAAAAACTTACATCTTCGGCACCACCGGTGTGAACCAACGACCCGTTTGCTATTATAAAGTAAGTTCCGATCATTAATTGAGAATTATTTGGCTAACTCTAACGAAGAGACAGGTCACCAACCTAAAAATCCCCCGGCCGAACAAAAGGTATTCGTTTTTAATGGCAAGAACCTCTTTGAACCATCAGTGAGATCATATTCTAGCGAAATAACGGCTGTTCCGTCGGGGTATCTAACGGGTTCGTCCTGGGCTAATTAAAACAAGAAAAAAAAAAATCATTAAACCATCAGGTGTATAAAACGTTGGTGATAATTTCTTCTCACATGGTCCATACCTTTGTCGATTATTACGATCTTGTTTGGCTCCGTTAAAACGATGTGCATGGCCGCAATCCCGGAGTTACCATCAACCACGAAGGGGTTTACTCGATCTAAAAATTTCGATGAAAAGTGACAATTAACATACTTTCTCAAGATTCTGACACATGAAAAAAAAAAGTGATAATTACCCAATGAGGTTCTTTTTATTGGGCTCGACGACACCCCAGCGGATAAAGCGACAACAGCCACAAATGCTAGGAAAACTGAAATTATCATTTTGCCGAGTTTGGAGAAAAGAAGTTACTTGAGTAATCTCTGAGAGTGAATGATTTTCGGCGGCAATATTTAATTAGGGATTATTATTAAGGACATACATGAAAAATTTCATCTGGGTCAGTTTAGTGCAAGGCACTATTTATCTAAAAAATTGCCCTTCATACATGCTTTTGAAGCAACTTCATTAAAGTAATATAATACAACACGCGCATCTTATTGAACTGATTTTCAAAAATATATTACTACATCCATACAAGGTTAACCTCGATTTACATTAATAACCATGTTCATAAGTTTCACCTCTGATACGCTTTTTACGGATGTACTTTAAACGCTATAACGGTTGTAGTCACTCTTCTGAAAGAGAATCCGAATTTACAAGTCAAATTCACTATTCTCTACAAGATCATAGGTACCAATTATCTGGAGGTTTTTCTATTAAGAGTGCGGGTTCAATGTTGTCACCGTTTTGTGTAAATTCCTGCCAAGATTCAATAACCAAAATGTTCTAACTCACTAAAGCCTGACACTCTGTAAGATTTTACACCAAATTTTCTATGATTTATATAATTAATTGCCGTTATCGTCTGATGTTCTTAATATGGTAAACATGTTCTAAATGTGTATTATGTCGGAACGTCATCTTTCGATTTTAGCAAAATCCCTTACATGATCAAAGTATTGACCGAATAAAGATACGATAATAATATGTGCATTTTATTATGGACAGCTGTGCCTATCCTTCGAGGGTTAGCACCTGACCATATATATGACTCATTTGATTGGTTACATCGCGACAGCTAATATCGACATAAACCATTTTTTCGAGGTAGGTTGAACTTGTGCAAAAAAGCGAAACAACATCTTTTATTAGGAAAGAGTTGGTGAAACCGTCTACTTTATAGGCTCACAGTTCGTTCCTGGGGAATATATTCCGAGTTTTCGAATAGATCCACAAACCAAACGTCTAAGGCGCGACTTTTAGAGTGTTCTTATTTGCGCATGCTAAAATTAGAACGAATCAATCAATTACGGTATGTTGACTACAACTGAAGTAATTGCTTGATGATAAACAATTGAAAAGCAAAGCTCTCCTGATCACACGATGACCTATCGATTTTCTTTATTGTTCCTCTTATCAAAAGAAATGTACTTTTTTTTTAGAAAAAAAATTCATTAAGGATTCCGAGATATCACGTGTCATCCTTATATAAACTTTATTTTGAATGCAAACTTTCGAGTGAAAATTACTGAAAACACGAATTCGCAAAGATGCATGAATTCCTGGATTATCTTAAATACAACGGGTAAAAAAAACAGTTTACTATTATTAATTTTCACCAATCATGTGATTTATTCTCTAGAAAAGATAGTGTCTCGCTGTGTAATGCATGTTTTCAAAAAAAGATGGCAGAAGATATTATTTTATTTTTTATAAAGAGAAGAGAAAAATTCCATTTTGCTCACCCTTTGAACTTATGTAAAGTAAAATATACATATTGTACTGTGTATTTGTATATTTAATATTTACAAAAATTACATATTCATATTGCACATTCTAAATCTTGAAACAATAGCTGATACAAAATTTGCAAAAACTTGATAAATACAGTATGTACCATATATGTACGATTTGATCTTTGTTAAATAGCAAATTAAATAAATTCTATCCATTTATAAACATTTATACACGGTATTGATATTTGTTATCATTTTTATTTATTTGTTTGTTTCTTTATATTTATTCGTTCGTTTATCATATCATATCATATCATATTATATTATATACTGTATATATATATTAATAAAATTTTTAATTTAACAATATTCATATTATTTTTAACATACTGTACGACATATAATTTTTTAAATTTAAATGAGATTTGTAAAAAATTCAATGAAAATTTTTATAATTCGTCGGATTTTAATTTATTTCATAAACTCATTGAACAAGTCCAAAACAAAAAAAAAACTTACTAAACAAATCAAGTAAAATATCTGTAATCTTATAAAGCAAACACTAAATACAAAATTAAATTATTATTTTAAATCATGTTAAGTTTATATTTTGAAAAATAAAAAATATTTTTTTTCTTATTAATATAAAGAAAATAATCAAATTAATTTTAAACTAATTTTTTAAATTAATTTTTTTATATACCAATATAATGAAAACTGAATTATAAATTTAAATAAATTTTAATATTTATAACAAGATTTTTTTATTTTTTATATAGAATTTATCTTATATATATTATTTATTTACATAATAAAAATTTATATAATTGATAATTAAATATAGTAAAAAGTATAAAATAACAATTGATTTGAAAAACACATATACATAGTAAATATTTATCATTTTTTTTTTTAATGAAAAAGGAATAATGGCAAAAATAAATTTTTGTTTTTTTTAAAAAAATTAGATTATATATTATATATGTATTTATCATTTTATAAAAAAATTCATATTAAAAAAATTTCAGATGACTAAATATTATTCAATAAATTATATTTTTTTTAAAAAAAATTATTTATTTTTGAATCTGAAATTTGTATAATAATAATAATAAATTACTTGTGTCATATATACTGTAATACGTATTAATTTATTTTTATTTTTGAATTTTTTGTTTATACAAAATCAACATTAAAATTCCTAGGTTACCTAAATGAACAAGTAAAAATCTTTTATTTATAAATTCCTAAATTTATACGTATAGGGTTGAACCATTAATATAGATAAAAAAAAAATTTTTTTTTCTATAATTTATAAACATTTCGTGGATCTTATATTATTTAAGTCATATTAGCGAATTATTATTATTTAAAATTTGGATATTGTTGGGGACTTTTTTTTTTAAAAAACGGCAAGAATGCGTTGTGCGACTATCGAAGGGGAGACTTACCCTTGGTTGAGAAAAGCAAAATATCAATGTTTGGTAAACTTACTGCATGGTGTGTTTTCGTTTGCCAAAGTCTTTGTTTTTTTTTTTTCATTAACTATTTATGTAAATACGCAAATTATTAACATTTACTGCGGTCGTTATATAATACTTATTTTTTAAAAAAATTTTACTTTTATATACGAGAAATTTACAAATAGGGCACAGTATTCAAAAGAGATTGTAATATATAAGGACATGTTGGAAAGAAAAGGCATTTCTTAAGAACATTAGTCTATAGGACAAGTTTCTGATGACATTAACTTTAAAAAAAAAAGATGAATCGGACATCGGACATAACAATTTAATACAATGAATGTAATGAATGTGTGACTCCTCAACAATCAACTTCTTTCAATTTTTATCTTTTATCTCCCTATTATATCTATCTATTGTATTAATTGATTCCTCAGGGTTAGGATTACTTACGTAATTCGATGTCGAATTTATATGTATCTATATAAAAGGAAAGATTTACGTGATATCATGATATTATAAATTGTCAATGTGTATGAAAAAGATATCAACTGGCCAATGTAACAATAGCAATAGGTGGTACGTTACCCGACTCTTATAAATATGTAGATGAGACGACTGTTCTCGGATTACCTTTCACTGGGTACAAAAAGAGTTTGTAAACTTCCAATAACAATGACAAACGAATCATTAGAATCTAATGTGGGGGGAGAGATGGCATCCGCGGAAGATAACGCGAATGCGAATTTTGGCGCGCAACAAAATCATAGCGTTAACTCCGTAGACCAAATCAATTTTACACCTCTTTCTATCAATAACGCGAGGCAAAATGATAATTTTTCGACAATAGCAAGGATCTCGACTCGAAACAGCGAAGCAGGTACACATGTAGTTAGGTTTTTCAGCAAATGTCAATCGAGCATGTAGCCATGTATTGCATATAAATGTGCTCATTCTTTCTTTTATAGTGACCTCTAATAAGTCATTTAGTGATCCTCTCCCTTCGCTTTCAAAATCACGAAAATATCATCATGATACCCCTTATACTTACAGCATAACTTTAAAAACCACTTCGACGCCTTCTCGAACACCAAACCTCAGCAATTCCTGGGAATTTGCGGGGTAAGAGAACCATTTTTGTATATCCCGCGAACTTGCATATTATTTTATCAAATTGAATTTTAACAAATAGATGGGGTTCCACCTACTACATTGAACTTCCAACCAACAAGTCACCAGGTAACGAGATCGGAACCCTGCTCGGTCAATGGCGCGCCACTAGTATCGCTGGGAATGATCTTGTAGCGTCAGTTTTGTATACAATCGGAATCTGTACAGTTGTAGCGGGAAAATACGCACCCATATCGCTTTTTATTGTTACACTTATACTTTACCCGTTTCAAGGAATTATGAGCGAGGTGGGCTCGGCGTTACCGCTTAACGGTGGATCATACAATTGCTTGTTAAACACATCTTCCAAATGGTTCGCAACAGTTGCAGCCGCATTGGAATTGCTGGATTACGTGACAACAGCTGTTGTTAGTGCAGCGACGGCTACATCATATCTCTCCGGGCAATTTAACCTATCGTCATTTGTTGTATTCTGGATGACCGTTGGCCTACTTATAGTGACTGCTGGTGTTGTAATATTGGGAATCAAAGATTCTTCCAATTTGGCATTTACGATTTTTCTTTTTCATTGTTTCACCTTGACTTTGCTGATGGTTGCAAGTGTTGTGCGGTGGATCATCCAAGGGAATAGCGTGTTGGCTGAAAATTGGAAGGATCCAGGGTCAGGAAATCCCATGCTAGACATCTTCTACGGCACGTGCATAGGGCTCTTGGGTATTACCGGATTCGAAACTTCAGTAAACTATATCGAAGAACAAAAACCCGGTGTTTACCAAAAGACCGTACGAAATATGTGGGCACTATCTTCTTTCTTTAATGCGCCAATTAGCCTGTTGGCTTTAGCCATAATGCCGATTTCGACTTTTAAGGTTCATCAAAATGATATCATTTCTACTATGGGAGGGCATGCGGCTGGATCATGGTTGCAAACCCTTGTAACCATTGATGCAATAATAGTATTAGGGGCTGGTGTGTTAACCGGGTTCGTTGGCGCCACCGGGTTGATTCATCGAATGGCATCCGATCGCATATTGCCGCAATATTTGTTATATAGGAACAAGTTTGCTGGAACTTACCATTGGATAATAGTGAGTTTTCTTATCTTTTGCGTAACCCTCTACGCAATTGTTGGAGGAGATTTAACTTCATTATCCGGAGTATTTGCCGTCTCATTTTTAAGTGTATTGTGCATGGTGTGTTGGATTTCATTATATATATATATGAAAGGTATATTTCGAAGATTTAAACCTGAATTTCACATCATTGTAGTTTGCCATTGGGAATATCCTCTTGAAATACAAACGAGGAAGATTATATCGGACGGTAAGGGAAACAAGAATTTCCATTTCGTTTAATGAAACCATCTCACCTATCGACTCTTTTATCACATCACGAATTACGGAATCAAGGTTCGAGTGTCCACCGGAGTTGCCATGTTTGGTGTTGCATCCATATTGACCGGTTTGATTGGCAATATAATTTACAACCCATCAATATTTCGATACTTTGTAATCTATTTTGGAATATTGTTTTCTATAATGCTGATGATGTTAAATTACGTTTGGATATTGAAAACGTTGTTCTTTTACCTGGATAAAATCGTAATTTTGCATAAATATAAAGTAGCCGATGTGATAGTGAGGTTAATCAGAAGACGGAAAAATCAGCCGGTGGTATTTTTCACAAACACGGACGAAATACACATCCTTAACAAAGGTAAACCCATATCGAATTTACGCGCTTCATGTATCGAATTAAATCTTTTCGATGCGCTGACTTCTTGGAATATAGCTGTTTTGTATGTCAAGAGTTCAGAATCCAGCGGACACTTGAAATTTATTCATCTCTACGAAAGGATCGAAGACGTACGCGCTTTTTATCATGACACGGATATTCGTTATTCCAATTATAAAACCGTCATATAACATAATGTTGATTTTTCAGATTCCCCCAAGACTTGAAGCAAATCACCGCGTCCTCGATGAGGTGATTTTTCTTTATCTCGACATCTTCGTACATACCGATTCTTTTCATTAACAATCTTTCAAAATAACCATTTTCCGCAGCTTTACCCTAAAATCCAGATCGATTTGGTAAACAGACATCCTGAAAAATCTGATGTGTTGGAAAGTACATGAGCAACA
This sequence comes from Acaulospora morrowiae, assembly GCA_910591835.1. NCBI lineage: Eukaryota > Fungi > Glomeromycota > Glomeromycetes > Diversisporales > Acaulosporaceae > Acaulospora > Acaulospora morrowiae. The sequence continues at coordinate 3,229 of CAJVPV010000735.1, read as the reverse complement.
GTGTTACATTTATTTTTTATCTTTAGATGTTTATCCAAGGGAAGTTCGATCCCGAAACAGTAGGTGCCATATCAGCTCATTTGAAGATTCCGAAAGTAAGCTAAACACGCTTAAAGATTTAACAACAGTGTAATCTCCTTCACTCATATTCTAACCTCTTCACTGTCACCCATTTATAGTCTCTAATGTTCATTTCGTGTCCGGGAGAAAAATTCCCATATAAGATCGGCGAATTTGGAGGCGTAAGAACGATAATGCTTTAGTCGACAACATTTTAAAATTCGGAGTTACGGCGGGCCCATAAATGAACATACGTCTTTTTTAAGAAAAACCATTATTATGTATGTAACAAAATGTTAGTTAACCATCGCACCGCGTAATGTATTCTAGAAAAGGAATTTACATAAACTTGCCATACGTGATTACTTCGCCAAATGATCGAATGTTATCTCACATGACATAACACAAATATGTGTAGTAACTACAGTACAATATATAATGCCATATTAGTATCCGTCAGTAAGTCGAAATCGGTTTTCTTCTCCAAGCATCTTCAAGAATGACAAAAGAAACTTTGAAGTCAAAGGAGAAAATAAAAAAATCAATTACTCGAGGTTACTGTAAAACATGTAATCTCCTAAATACAAGCTTTGATTGGTGTCAGTCATGCAATTCGAAAAGATTTCGCCAAAATTTTGAGAGGTGGACAAGCGGAAACGTTCATGTCGACAATTTAATAAAAAGGATGCAAGAGGAGGCAACCAGTTCTAAAGAAATTTTGGAATGGATTCCATGGATAAAGTTAAAAAATTTTAGACAGGTTGGTCGTGGCGGCTTCGGTGCGGTGCATGTGGCTAACTGGGTTGATGGCTACATTGCATATTGGCAAGAAAAGGATCATGATTGGGGGAGATACGAGGGCGGTTCAGAAGTCGCTGTCAAAGTTTTTGAAAACTCTTCAAATATTACCGAACACTTTTTAGAAGAGGTATTGACCAGGATTCGTCGATTTTTTTTCCTTCCTTTCTAAAGAATGCCGCTGAATATATATATATCTGTATTTTTTTTTAACCAAAGATATTTGCAGCGCACCGATCCAATGTGCCAGGATTGATTAGGTGTTTTGGATTAACACAACAACCCAGGACAAAAAACTATGCGTTGATAACCGAATACGCATCGGTCAGTCTCCGTCAGGTTATCCATTCACCCGCGAAAAGTTCACTCAATGCGCAGGATTATTCCAAGGAGAAATTGAAAATACTAATGGACATCGCCTCAACTCTAGATAAACTTCACTCTCTGGGAATAGTCCACAAAAACCTTCACAGTGGAAACATATTAAAAAAGTCAAATTCAACTTTTATGATCAGCGATCTTGGTTTATGTTTTCAAGCCAACAAACACGCGCATGACAAAGAATTCTATGGAGTTGACGCATATACCGCCCCCGAAGTAAAACGAGGAAAACCCCATACCAAGGAATCTGATATTTATAGCTTCGGTGTATTGATATTGGAAGTTTTCACAAAGTCGATTATATTCCCAAATGTACAGTCCGAGACTCGGGTAGAAGTTCGACCCGAAATTCCAGACAAGTTACCATCCCCGATATCCCACCTCATTACAAGGTGTTGGGAAGAAGTTCCCGAAAATCGTATGCATTTGGACGAGGTGCATCGTGTTTTATCGGGATGGTGGGCGAATCTTTGGGATCAGGCCGACCATGATCTTATGAAACAATTTGAAGCTTGCGACCTACAATACATTACTTCTAGTCGCAAATTTACCATAAGCAAGTGTCTAAATAAAAGTAGGTGTCAAGTTTCTCGTTTATTTTAGGTGCTCTTATTTCTTCATCACATACTTACCTCTATGGTACTTGACCTAGTCGCGAAAGAGGTAAGTTTTGACAATGAAACCGATTCGGAAGACGAGTTTAACCCGCACAAACCACTTTCGGAAGATTCAAATATTGATTTTTCGGGACTCGGAATTTGATAACCCTGACCTGTTTGAATGACGAACATTCTCTCGATTCATCAATTCCTTTAATTGCATATTCGTATGCACCAATCGACTATATCTTTTGTACAAACATCAACTTTACACATCGCATGGTAATGAAAACAGTGCCGACTAATTTGATGTCATGATAATATCTGATATGCTATTAATCTTTTATTTCAATTATATTGATGCCTAACATTTTATTAGTGGCCAGCGTTCGTAAAGAATTTTTCTTCTCGAGATTTGTAATAATATTAAAAGATGCTCATAAATGTAAAAACTTTTTTACAGTACCCACGTACGTGTTATATATAGGGATATCGATTAGTCTGCACTGAAAATTAGCACGGTTTCTAGAAGAGTCTATATTTAATAAACAGAATATTTTTTATTACTAGCTAAAAAAGTTTATTACGAACATCGCTACGTGAGTAACAGGTATCTTATTGTCAATTACTATTATTAGAATGCCTATAAACAATGCCATTTCACATTTATAGTCATGTTTTCATAACCTGTTTGTTAATAATATCAAGGGTAAATTTAATATTAATATCAAAGTAATATTGGTTAGGAGTTTTAGAATTTTGACAATTAAGTTGTTAATCATGGATACTAAAGTATCTTATATAAATATTAAAATATCTTATATAACAATTTCAAGACATTTAACAAGTTTAGGTTATAAAAATAATATATTTTTAGAAACTCTTATACTTGCCACTACTTATAAAAAGCTTGTATTATTTGAGCAAAAAAATATCTTTATTTTCTGATAAATCAGTATTTCAATTATTCAAAAATATAATTACTCAATAATATAAAAATACAAAATTAATTAGAAAAATATCTAAAGATTGTATTAAAACTTTTGTATAGAAAGAATTTTATATAAAAGAAAAAATTTATCTTTTTTGTTTTAAAAAAATTATAAATATAAAATTTTATGTTAAAAAAAAACTCTTTCCTGCAAATCTCCAAATTCCTAAAAATTTCCTTTTTTGATAATACTACAAAACACTCAAAAAACACTCAAAGAAATACTCAAAGAGATCATCCAAAGGAAAACTTCGCAATATCTTCTTGGAAATAAAGGAGGACAAACATAACAGGTATACTGTGGGTTCAAAAAGTATATTGTCATATATCGTTTCTACCTCAGGAGAAAGATAAAGATAGAGAACTAGTAGCAGGGAGGCACTTTAGATGGACAGGGCCA
>CAJVPV010000734.1:0-19329 GCA_910591835.1 Acaulospora morrowiae | reverse complement strand
GATTCTCAACTTGTAATGGTTCTTTATGATTAAATAAATAAACGACACCAATCTAATTGTGGGATTAAAAAAAAAAAAAAAAAACAAAAAAAAAATTGTTAAAATGATATTTTAAAAATAAAAACTATAATATGAAATAATAAAAGTAATTTAAAAGTTATTATTTTAATCATATTTAAAAAACTCTTGATATAAGATGTAATATAAAAGATATAATTTTAATAATAAAATTTAAAAATAATATGAAACTATTTTTTTAGATAAAGAATTAAATTTATTAATAAAAATAAGTGACAAATTAAATAAATTAGATTATATTTAAATACTTGAAAATATTTATTACCTTTAATTAATAATGTTTTTAATTAATAAAAATTTCAAAAAACAATAGAATATTGACAAAATTATTTAATATTGATTGACGACGCGACTGAGCCAATCGGATAGATTAATTTTGATAACTAGTATGGCTATGGTTCAACTAGTTGAAAAAAAATGTTTGCCTTACGAAACGCATTCAAAAGGAATATTTCTACGCGTATTTTTCACCCTGCCTTTACCAGGCCCGTTCTCGGTGTGTCCAAAAGAGTTTTAAGTTACACCAGGCCAGTTTACTCGGACTCCGCTGTAGATTATACAGCGACAGGCACTATACGTAGTAAAACTCGGTCGCGTAAGATAAAAGAGAACGTTACTAGAGTCTCTGTATGTATCATTATCGTATTATTGAAGCATTTAATATTTACTCGGACGTTTTACTGACCACATGTTTAGCACCCCGCCCCTTTTTGGGAGGCTAAGGCTGTCGTTGGTGACGAAATCACCACTCTTTCGCTTAATGATTATGAAAATAAATTTTTGGTGATGGTGTTCTACCCTTTTGATTTTACCTTTGGTAAAATTCTCAGATTGGCATTATCATAAAAACGCATTGATAACACATACTTACCTATTGAATTATGTGCAGTATGTCCTACCGAGTTGCTTGCTTTCTCGTAAGTACATTTCCTGTCAAAGAATAATGCAACATTAGCGAAAATTTTTTTAACACTCTATCGGTATTAATATGGCAGGGATCGACTCGAGGAATTTCAAGCAATTAATACTGAAGTTGTTGGAATTTCGTGTGATTCTGAACATTCACATTTCGCTTGGAGGTAGGTTTACGATTTTGTGGATTGATTCACATCGATGGTCATATTTTTCTGATGAAAAAAAACTTTGAATTGTACTAGTAAACTTCCTCGAAAACTTGGTGGAATTGAAAACATCAGGTACAATTTTATGTTCAGGTGATGTTTCCATATATGACAGATTGACATAACCATCTAAATTAAATCACTTATAGAATTCCGTTGGGTAAGGCAACCATTCAATTCGCTTTCATGTTCAAATCAATGAGGTGATCATGAACAGTTCTAAGGAATTTGTTTTAGTTGCCGACTATTCAAAAAAAATCACCGAAGAGTACAATGTCTTGTTTGAGGAGAAAGGGATACCTCTTAGGTATGTTGACGGTTTAATTCGTTATTCCTAAATTATAAATATCGGCTACTTGGCGTAATAGATACAAAAAAATGTATGTGTAGGGCGACCGTTATCATTGACGACAAGGTAATTTAATCCGCATATGATAAACTATGTTATGATCATATTTTAATGTATTAAAATTGTTTAGGGTATTGTTCGCGTGATTAATATCAATGACACGGAAATTGGTAATAATTTTATTAAGAATTTCTCTTGCTTTGAACTTCGGTTATTTACATTGACGCACATATTCAAACAGGTCGTTCCGTTGATGAAGTCTTGCGTCTTGTAAAAGCCATTCAGTTCGCGAATAAGCATGGTGAAGTCTGTCCAGGTACTTGATCCATCATCACCGTTCACTTTTTGAGAAAAATATTAAATTATTTTCGTGACTTCATTTAGTGAACTGGAAAGAGGGAGATGCAACAATTGTACCCGATCAAAAGAAGTCCAAGGAATACTTTTCCTCGATGAATTAGCACGCCACGTCAGTCTAAATCGTTGTAGATTGGTTGCGTGACCATAAGGGATAATTATTAAATAAAGATAGATTGCGTCAATTTTTATTATGCCAACTCTCGATAAATCTACACATCCTTGTTAACACCGAATCATGAATCATGGAATATTCTTCTTTTACTTCTTTATAAAGTTTTAAAGCAAATTCCAGATCATCATGATCTACACAGCCTTTAATCAAAATTTTGTATATTGAGGGACTGGGCTTAATTTTAAATGTTATCATCTCGATGTAATATCGTTTGGCTTCATCCAGTCTGCCAGAATATGCAAAGCCTGATATTAAAGTTTTAAAATATCTACGCGTGGGTCTCACCCTTAACCTTTTAACAATTCGAAAATTATCTTTGGCCTCGGTATATCTTTTTTGTTTAAAGTTGATTGATAGCATCAGTCCGTAAATATCAATATCTGGAGTTATGCCATAACTTAGCATTTCTTTATACGCAAATTCTGCTCCAACTAAATCATCACAGTTTATTAATCCACCAATTAAGGTTTTGTAAGTATGTACATTAGGTTTAATCCCATATACACCAAAATTACTCATTATCCTTTTAACGCCTGCTACATCTTTCCTCGCAAAGAACCTTGATAGAAAAGTGGTCAGCGTGACAACATCCGGTTGTATATTGGACTCTCTCATTTCTCCTATTATTTCTATCGCTAAATCATCGTGTTTATAGTACAACAATCCGCGGACTAAAATGTTATAAGTCGATAGATTTGGTTGAATTCCTTTTTCCCTCATCTCTCTATAAATTTTCAACGCCATATCTATTCGGTGATTCCAAAATAATCCATTAATCATGGTGTTGTATAACTGTTCGTTTAAAGGAATCTTCTCTTCTTTTACTTCTTGAAATAGTGCGATCGCATTTTGCTCCTTTTTGGCCTTCAAATAGGCATTGATCACTGAACAATAAAGAATTATATCGAGTTTAATATCTTCACTCTTAATTTTGTTCCACAAACTTTCTACTTTGCAAATTTTACCACTACTCGAAAGCGCGTTAATCATTTGGCTGTAAATCGTTGCCGTGGGCTTAAACCCTTTCTCTATCATATCGTTCCATATCCGCATCGCATATTCATACTTGTTGTTTTTTATGAATCCCGATATGTACGCTCCGTAGGTGTGTTCGTTAGGTTCCACTCCACTCTTCACGATTTTGTGATATAATGAGAATGCTCGATCATCATTTCCGTGTTCGATCAATCGTCCAACGTGTGCTGTGAATTGTTCGGAATTGGGATTGGTACGTTTGATCATTTGTCGATCCAGCAGACGTTTGGTTGTGATAATTTCCCCGGGTGTCAAATATTCGTGTATGCAATACAAGATTCCGTCGGGCTTGAAATGTCCCAGTTGAACATTGTCCAATAATTTACTTGCTCCTTCCGTGTTATCACATTTAATGTAAGCCGCGATAACATACACAAGGTTCCTAGGCAAGATGTCAATTTTTCCTTCGCTATATATTTTGATAATTTCTCTTAGATTGTTTGTTTTCAGGTAATCCTTGAATGACTCTTGCTTGTAATATCCAATGATCTGCGAGATCTGCTTTGGATCCATTCCTGCTTTTTTCAACGTTCGTGTCAAATCTTCGCGTATCATTCTATCCGCCTCCAAATATTCTATCGATTCTAATCTTGTCAATTTTCTCCGGAATTCAAATGCTTGCTCGAGACTATTACAACAGCTATTGTTACGCAGGAATTTTTCGGCACCTACAAGATCTTTTTCTTGAATTCTCCTTTCAAACTTCGAATGCACCAGGGGCCTGTCCACCACCAACTTTGGAAGATTCTTGCGAGTGAGTTGCACGAGCGTAACCGCCTTTGAAAGGTGAGGCGTGAACTTCCCCGAGCGCGTGGTTGAAACCGATCTTGTTAGCGGGACAGTCGTAAATATGTTTTCCACATGCTGACCACAGGTTTTGGTACACATTCTCTGCATAACGTGTTTCATCGAAGTGTTCAAGTATGTACGTACATTTTGCGTAAATCATCATATAAATCATCATATTATTGTCATCGTCCAACCAATCAAAACTAGGTGATCTCGACGATTGGATTTTATAAGCCTTTACGCTAGGGTACGTGTATTTATATGTTTTAAGACGTGTTAATTTTTGCAAGTAATTTGGTTTCCATTTTGCGCGTTATTTTATCCCTTCTTACCTTACAATGGTCGAAGAGCAGAAGCTTTCACCTGCCGCAATCTTCAATTATGAAGACGACGAGCTAGCTTTTCGTTCCCCCATGCCTCTTCACATTTCGAATCCGACAAGAAGCGCTTCTCTTCCTTCATCCTTCAGAATAGGCTCGAATGGCTCGGCCTTTTCGGTACCTGACTTTGGTACATACTCTTTCCACGACCAACCAAGCAGAGTGGATCCCACAGTTGAAAATCACATTTTTGCTCAAAATTCTGCTTTTTTTGGTTCAACTCGAAATTCTCAACACCCTTTTGATATTGGTGACGCATTACATTACAACACTTTAAGTCAATGCGGGCTTCCTCCGACCGAAAATTCTTTGCCTTCGCCGTCGCGAACAGTTTATCGAGCCGCGAATACCACTCGGCTATATTATTCCAGAACTCCAGAGCAACTTTTGGGCGAAGGTATAGCGCATCGACCGGATGGATTAATACCTTCTTTTGTGGGCATAAATAAAATCCCGGATAGCAATTTCCCTAATTCTTCGACGCCAAAGTCTGTGGATCCTCAATTTTTATTTTCACACATGCGTCATGCATCACCGCGTCCTGGTCCAAGTTATATGATCCCATCATCACACGTTACCTCCTCATCCTCACCTGAATTTCGTCGTCCGATTCCAAAGAGATCTTGCATGGAAAACACCTTGACACAACTTTCTTCTATAGGAGGCTTACGGAATGCGCCATATGTTTTTCCGAGCGATCAGTTTACATCCAAAAATCCGATTTCGGTCACCCCATTAGAATCACAGGATCAGCTGAATAGGCAAAATGATTCGCAACCTTGTCACTCCGTCACTGAACCATCATCGCGGGATGCCGTTTCCGCAATAGAAACAAGTGACGAAGGTAATTTAAGCAACAATCTTCAACCAGGACAATCACGCAATCCACCACTCATAAGTATATTAGAGATGTTGGGAACGAATTCTGGGAATAAATTAACCGTCGATCGAGATAATGTTGAAAAAATTTCACAATGCTCTCAAGACGCTTGCAAACAGATTTCGCCCGATGATAATGGCGTCTCGGAAATTGACGTACAAGATCTCGTGATGGGCTCCGCTGAGCAGACAGAATCGAAGGAACAAGATTCCACCGAAGATTCGTGTGGAAATGGACAACAAACGAAGCACATCTCAATATTTGATTGGCATTTAATATGTCTTCCTATACAACCTAAGCCAAATCATTTGCTTCCGCCTGGAGTTGATAGATGGATCGTGATTGAAGGCGTAATTAAGAAGGGCCGTCAACACTTTCAATGGCATACGTCATTGATCGTGGACCGGGTGAGCCGGATGCTATTGAAAACTTTAAGCGGAAAAACATATAAACTTGAAGGAGAGCTAATGATTGATAGCATGATGAATTATGGATTTTCGCAAAAATGTTGTGAAAAATTCCGCGATGGGTTTCCTGATGATTGGAAAGAAATATTATTATGCGAATTCTCGGGTGGTTTAAATTTGAGTTCAACTAAACCACCAGAAGAAGCTGTACATGGAGATGTAGATGGTCCAACAACAATTGCAAATGGCGAAAAAACCGGTTCGATAACGGTCACGAATGACGAAGCAAACGATATGATAACAGTAACGCGTGATACGGAAAATGATCCAACAACAGTTGGACATGACGATGAGTTAAAAGTCGCCGAAGATTTAAATCCAGAGGGTTACAATGATGAGTGTCATGCTGAAAATATTGATTCAGGAGGAAAGACACGTGAAGAAATGATGGATACTTCTGAAGCCTCGGAATCAACTATTTGTGTGCAACCAAACAGAAGCGATCGTGATGGTGTCGATCGTAACACTGACTTACATGAATTTGTGGATCCTATAATCGTCATAGATTCGATTCTTGACGGATCAATAGATGACACGCAAAACGTACTAGATATTCAAGACACGCAAAACGTACTAGATATCCAAGACACGCAAAACGTACTAGATATTCAAGACACGCAAAACGTACTAGATATCCGAGACGCACAAGATGCTCAAGAGGCACAGGACGTTCAAGAGATTAGGGATATGCAAGACATTCAAAATATGAAAGACATTATAGATTATCAAGAGATTCGAGATGTTCAAGAAATTCGAGACATTCAAGATGCGCAAGTCGGCAATAAAAAATTTGGTAAAAAAAAAAAAAAAGAATTAAAGCATTCATTGAACAACATTTCCAAGAGAGGATCAAAGGTTGTGGCTATAACCTCATCTGGGCGCCAAGTTCGTAGGCCAGGCTCGTGGTGGGCAGTTAATCCTGAGCCCAACGAAGAGCTGGGAGAAACGACGTCGAAGAAACGGAAGTCAACTGGTACGCGCCGTGAATCAAAACGAAATTTGATTTCAAACGCGAGTATGCTAACCGGCAAGCGTCAACGTAACGAAAATTTTGTATAAGTATTCAAATGGTAGCGATCTCTTTGTCACATTAAACTTTATTTTATATTATTATCACAATTAGCTGGTATCTCTGCCGAAAATAAAAGAAAAAAATAATATTCTCTTACGATGGAACCTCTACAAAGATCGCGTTCTTAGGTTCTATATTAAATACATTTCATAATTGTAATTTTTAATGTGCTGTTAATCGCTTCCTTAAAAGATTCTTACAACATAAATATAAATTTATAGATCTAATCCTTTTATCCTTTTAATAATAGAAGTCAGCATGCGTAAATTCCACATGTTTTGCACGCGGCTAGTGACTGAATTAAGAAATTACATGTATCTATAGTAGAAGTAAAAAAACAAAAACAAAAAAAACCCCGTTTGATAAATAAAATGTACGAGCCGCACTCGTCTAATATGAAGGTGACTAATTTGCTACCTAAAGTACATAAGGAATTGGCGCGTCGTTATCTCAACTTTTTCAAGTTGAAACGAAGTGATGCATTAAAAATTAAATTTTATGATTACTTTTGTACTGTGGGAAGAGATTTGAATTCTCAAATCAAACCGATGATCATTCGAGAAGACAATGTTTCTTTGTTCGACATCATTGTGCTTCTTCGCGTGGCTTACCATCTTCATCAATAATTAGTAATGTTGTGAAGAGACGCGATTCTCAATATCACTAACGCTTATATTTGAGATCGGTTTAACCCTTTTGCTAATGGATCGTTTACATTCTTTTTTGGAAGAATTATATCACCTACGCGGCTCGTAAGATCATCCAACGAATCATCTTTAACTAAAGAAAGAAACTTTGCAAGAGTGCCAGCACCATACTTCAGTGGAGGTGATGAAAATTGGTGGCTGGTCGCGTCATCTTGTCTTATTTGATCCAGTGTTTCTGAATCGAAAACCTTCTTCGTATCAAATAGAATGTTAATTGAAGCAAGCCCGCCCGAATTCTGCAGCTTTTCCACAGCACATTCACATTTCTCGAGCTCCTGGAGCAACTCCTTATGTTTCTGTAGTTCTTCAATTGTTAAAAAATATCGCTCTTCAGGTAGTGATATGAACTGTTGTTGAATTAAATATTTCTATTAGGGAATTTTAAAAACAAATGATAGTGGAGGGTAGTATGGACTTTTAGGTGAACCGCAAGAAACATTTGAATCAATGAATCACATCTCCAATACAATACTGCTGTTTTTTTGTTACCATTGTTATAAAATTCCTTGCTGCTGTATCACTATTCTTAGTAATTATGTAATGCAATGGAATTAGACGATTGATTTTTGCATACAACGGAATTAAATCTGCTATAATACTTGAGTATTCTGATTTTTGTTGTTTGGTAATGTTTGTGATCAGCGTCCGATTCACTGCGTGACGAGAACAAAAAGATTATTTTACGATTCAATACCGTTGACGCGTCTAACAGGCAAAACCACGAACCTGCAGAGTTTCTTACATCAGTGTCGATTTCTCCAACCCTTTGGAAGGCCTGCTGTAGTTGTGTGTTGTTAATGTGAAGCACTGTTTGAAAAGGGGACGGTAGTATGGAAAAAGAAACCGAGTTGTCTGCTGTAGGCATCTGTGAGAGATATTTTGAGGTCAGAGGCATCCTGAGCTTCTTTCTCGGAAGATAGAAAGAATTCGATAACGATTAAGTTGTTGATAAAAGATAATGAAGATCGTGTATTACCCACGTTGTGTGATGTTACTGATACGTGGTTTCTAGTCATGTGTGATACAATTGATACGGTTGCATTGTAATAATCATGTGATTGAATATGAAACCTTTTTTTCATTTCATTTACAAAAACACGTAACTATACCATACGATGATAGAATATTGCATCTAAGGTAGTGTTACTATTTCATTCAGAATGAACAAATCAATCTCAAAATTCATTGATCTTTAAATGACAACAATATTAGACTTGATTCAATATCTACAGCATGTATTGTACCTTAATCTTTATTAATACAAGCATTTTACGATATACTTAAACAGCCTAACTCAAAAAAAAAAAAAAATCAAACTTGCATTCATGTACTGTATCTAAAGTTCAAATAATGAAAATTAAATAAATTGAAAAATACAGAATATATTTTCATAATTCAATGAATAATCAATTGATGGTTTTTATTGTAAAATAATAAAATGCAAAAAAGAATTTTATTTAAATTTATATTATGGTATATATAACATATATATGAATTTCATCAATATTTATATACGTATACCTTGTTTTATTATTATATTGTTTTATCAACTTAAAACACTTGTTTTTTTAAAGAATTTTTTATCTTTATTATTTTGAAATAATCCTATTGATCTCAAAAATAATTAAAAACGATTATTTTTTATTATATTTCCAAGTTTTAAATTAAAACCTTATCCTTGATCATGATAAGAAGAATAAAATGTATTGACAAATTATACAAATCTTTGAATTTTGTTTAAATTTAAAAAAAATTTTTTTTAATGATAATCAAAATAAATAATAACTTTTATTTCTTTATTTGTATTTATATTTGTTTTTTTGTAATTTATATAAAAAAGAGTATTATAATTTATAAAAATAGTTTGTGAGACTTGATTTATTACAAGAATTAAGATTTAAATCTTATTTAATTAGCAATTATTTACTTTTATAAAACATATTTAAAGATTTTGTATTATTAATAAGTAAGTTAAATTATATAAATAGATTTTGGTATTTGTTATAGTTGTTAATATAATTTAATAAAACATGTGATTTCAGTTTAATTGTGAATTAAAAAAATAAACTATAGTAATAAATTATAAACAATAAACTTAAATCTTTTTATAAATACAAAACAAAAAAAAAAAAAATCTTATTTATCTTTACAATCATATTTAATAATTAAATATCAAAGATGTATATTCAGGTATAAAATTAAATAATACAATAACTTTATGTATGTAAGAGATGTTGTTTCTTTCATGATGTATACCTTGTTATATACAATATCAAATAAAGAAATGATGTTTACCTACGGGGAAAACCCCTCCAAAAAAAAATCAAATAATACAATATTAGATATGAAAAAAAAATAAAGTTATAAAAAAAGTATGATAAACAAGATATACAATATACACATCTGTTTCTATGCTAATTTAAGAATCAGCTTTTTAATTTTAAAATACTAGCATTTGTTTTGTGTAAACAAAGTGATATCATCTTTATTTAATGACAATTTATTATAATTATTATTAACATCTTGAATACAAGAAGATGAATAGAAACAAATGGAAAGAAAGAAAAGATGGAATAGATAGATAGAAAAAAAAGAGGAAGAATGAAAAGATTGATAGAAATAATAAAAAAGGATTAAGATAAAAAAGAAAAATGTGATTTTTTATTTTATTATTATTATATTTTTTTTATTTTTATATTTTCGCTCAAGTTCTTGTCATCACCATAACATTTTTGGTGGTGACTGTGAGATCGAACACTATCAACGACACTCATTCCCCCCCCCCCCCCCCGATCTACGATTTTATTCTATTTTTATATCAATCAACCAATAAAAAATTATATATAAAAGTGTATTCAAAATCCGTTTATACACGTGTATGACACCATCCTTTTTTAAAACCAGTTCAACAATTCTAATTCACGCTTTTTTTACTTTCTTCACGTGACTAAGATGTTTATCACCATAAGATCAAATGACTCGTTTACACGTCGCGACGCAAATTTTACCATTTCGAAACAACCAATCCGAACTCAACCAAAAGGAAATAATAGTAAGGCACCCAGCTGCTGCGATAGAAGAAGATCAAAAAAAAACAAGAATATATTGATTACCAATCTTCGGAGGAAAAATGCCGTCCGATGAAGGAAGTTTATCAGGAGCCTCGAAACTTGTGTGGTTTTCGTCCTCAGAAGTACAGAATAACAATTTTGATGATTGTTCATCGTTATCTTCATGGGACGATTGGTCCGACTTTGACGAAAGTGATACCGATTCTCTCTACGTCACGGATCTAACAACACTGCCATCGAAGGATACATCTTCTTGCTCAATGTTTAGTGTACTAAAACAGGAAGACATGAAGCTCATATGTCAATCTTCTCGGGGAATAATGCCCGAATCACCAAAGCTTCTAACGAAGGAGTCATTTTTAAATAATGAAAGTCAAAAGGATCTTTTGCCCATGCGTGATACGCCGGGAAATCCGTTGCTTGGTTCAAAGATCGAGCGAAATAAAAAAATGGTGACAGAAAAAGATTTTGCCCAGGTTTTTCGGGGAAGGAGATATCCGGTCCCACCAAATTATTACGATTGCAATGACCAAGATGATTACTACAAAAGTTCGGATATCAAGCCACGGAATCTTTTGCCTCTTTTACTTTCCGAAGCTGCCGCCGCTTCCAAGTCCGTCTCACCTAATTCGACTAAAAGACACCATTGCAATGATGAAAACATAGTAAATCCGTTTCTTACGGACACATTCGAGGAAGAAGAGGAAGAAGATGAAGAAGAAGATGAAGAAGAAGATGAAGAAGAAGATGAAGAAGAAGAAGAAGATGATGATTCTTCTTCAGAACGATCAAGGAGTAAACGCATCACAGATTATGTAAAAGGTTCTAAACGATATCATCCTTATTCGAGGATAGTGACTTTAAAAAAGTGAACCGATTGTGAGATCACAAATGCTATAGTTTCTAAGTGTGGTTCAAACAATCTTGTCAACAAAATTTACTTGATAATAATAAAAAAAACTTTTTAGTCCCCGAAATGGAATACACGTCACTTATTAGATTTCTAGCGTAAAATAAATCAATTACATTAAAGAAACCACAAATTTGTTTTTGATCACATAATTGCAAGAGATCCCATCGGATCCCAGGCAGGCAAAACTATGGGGGATTGATTCAATATCGCCACATACTCTTTGGGAGCATCTTTCTTTTCGAGAACTATTTGATAAACCCAATCACTAAACCAATCATCACCCATGACGAAATAACCTTTTTCTCCACGATTTTCACCCCAGGAATTTTCAACTCTCCAACGAACAGGTACGTTGTTCTCGAGGTGCACACCTGTCGAAAGAACAAGTTAACAAATAAGATATTAAAAGAAAAAAAAAAAAGAAAAAAGTATCTTACCAGTGAAAACCATGGCGTGTGTCATCGAACTCTGACCATACTTTAATCTTTGATCTTTCGACAGATGAAACTTGATATTAAATCCCGCTTCATAATCGATAATTTTATTATCTAATATTCCCAACTCTGAGTCACTAAATTTTCCAACATCGGCCCCGAACCAAACCGGTTTTCCAACGCTCAAAGTTTGAACGACGAGTTTTTTCATTACATCAATCGGAACGTTAACATAGCGTATCGGAAGACCGCCTTGGACGTTGCCAAGATACTCGACGGTATATAGTTTTAAATAATCATTACGCGGATCATTGATGAGAGAAAATGTCTCTGTTGCCTAATTCATCCAAATATTCAATACATCATAAGAATTCCGACGCGACATTTGAGGTGATACCCATTTACCATTTATTTACCTTGTAATTAATGTACTCTCGATAGAATTTCTTTGGCGTCAATCCCTTGTACTCATAATATCTTCCGTCTTTGTCACGGAAAGTCCAATCAAATTTTTTAGGTGGTTCGCCGAGAGTGATGGCCATAATACGATAAATTTCTTCCATCATATTGACCTTAATGCGTCGTAAAGAATCGGCATCATGCCCGTCGGCGCGTAATTCACGTAGCTGATAGGTAAATTCTCGGAGTTTTGTTGTCACCAGCCAATTGAGTTTGGACGAATTTGAAGAGTTGTAGCTTTCTGGAAATACCTGAGTACAGAAAGAATTCATTAGCATTTTGTTCGAATCAGCTTAGCGTGTTTCAAGGGTTTCACGTGATCTCTGCTTACGGCTTTAGGGACCACACCGTATTTTTCTAGAATATTGACTATCATATCCCATTGACCCCCATCAGTCACCGGATCACGAATCAAATATTGGATCAAGCGCGAGTCAAGATCCTTATCAACAAGTTCGATCATGTTCTCGAGGAAAACTAAGAAAAAGAAAAAGTTTGTACGATCAATAAAAATGGCACCAATACATCAATTTAAAGCAAGGGATGATTCCTTATTTACAATTAGCCTTCTCCATCTTATCGTAAAAGAACATGAAAGGTTGTGATAATTCGAACTCTTCTAACCTATACCTAGGTAATAATATAACACGAACAACAAATAATTAGCGCAAATGTTTTTAGGAATACTCTTTTTAAGACCTTGAACCTCACTTTTTCATAACGATCAATCTTAGCACATTAGTAGCGGCGAATATCCAGCAGCGTCCAGACGACTTTTGGTTGGTCGCCTTGCCTTCTAATTCGAGTTTCTCTGAAAAGACGTGAATATCGTTGATAATGGTCTGTCGTAAATGCAAATCGGTTAAAAACGTTAATACTTTCTTCTTGTCCGTCTACACAAAAAACAGTATCTATCACCTTGCGGTTCAACAACACTTTATTCATGTCAGCACCCGAGATTGCATTCATCGCCAGCCTATTCTTGGTATCTGCTCCGAACTTATCGCTGACATGGAAAAGTCAGGGGTTAGAACTCCGCACTTTTTTAAAAGAGAGAAAAAAAAAAAAATGCTTCTTACGAAAACTTGTCCAAGAGTTCTTGATTCAGGACTTCACCCGTTTCTCCCTCATATTCATTACTACCATCTTCGAAAGGAGAATCCTTCATTGAAATATGCATGAATATTATTTTGAATCATATCGTTCCAAGAGTGTACGGAGATTTATGTCAACTTGAGTGTAACAATATACGTCATGATGCAATTGTTCATTTAAGATTAAAAATAGGACTCGGTCAGACAGTTGTTGTGTAGCACCGCACGTAGATTATTTGAATTAATTAAAAATTGATTATTCTTTTAATCGTAAGATTTGCACATTCTGAAAAATATGGTCTACAGTTTTTATCCAAAAGGTCCAAAATAACCGTAATTTCATTACGTTCAATATAACAGCCGGTAGGTGCGTACGTAAATCTCTTATTATTATTTAAAAGTGCCATTTTTGGAAAAATCCCAAAATATATTGCATTATACTCGTGTTATCCAATCATGTCGCAGTATCTGGCACACCTGAAAAGCAACCCTATAAAAACGTTATTAGAATTCAGATGTACAATTCCAATAACAACATTGGACTTTCCAATCTCACAATCAGTGCGAAATTCACAACCATAAAAGCTCAACCTGGAGAAGACGACTTTCCTCAACTTTTTCTCTTTTGAAACCATTGAATTTGGACTTGACAAAGTACTTATCTTTTAATGTATTTATTGAACCTCTTCAAAAACTAGTATAAACGAATAAATAAATAAATAAACATACGTTGGAAGGCGTGTGGTTTTTTCTCTGTTTTCTGACAATGGAGTCGTATTCAATTTCTAATGTTAACTGTTGGTTGACATCCTGGCCGTTCGGCCAGTCCTTGACCGTGATCATTTTGACCGTTTGCGGAATATTCCTGACACCTTTCATTTTAAAGAACTCCGAAAAAGACTTGAACAGGCTTTCAGACGGTAGGTTGAATCGTGGTCTCCTTCGGCAACACCGCAAAAACCAATAAATAACCTATCTCTCCAAAATGGAAAATTTCGTTCCAACTTTCAGAAGAATCATTCATTCAGAATAATTCCAAAAATGTTAATGTACGAAATAAATCGTATCGAATCATCCATGTCCCTCACGAACTTGGATCAAGCGTTCCTATGATGGTGTTCATTCACGGGAACGGTGGACAGGTTAGGTCTTTTCTAATACCTTCCGTAGTAACAAGATCAATAAAGTCATCATTCGATTTTACCGAAATTTTATTTATTTATCTATCTATCTATTTATTTATTTAAATAAGGCGGCACAATGGGAACATCAATTAGAATACTTTTCCTCCGCTGCCAACGTATTGGCCATTGATTTGCTTGGTTGCGGAAAAAGCGAAGTGTCAAACAGGTAAGGGTCTCGTTACATCGTAAACTTGACTCCGGTCATCGCCCTAACATTTCTTTTACCCAAAGACCTGATGATTATAAAACCGAGTCTCTGCTGGACGACCTCGAGGAATTATTGAAACTATTTCCAAGCGAAAACAAAGTCTTGATTTGCCATTCGTATGGTTGTTGCCTGGGCACGTTTTTGTATCAACGAATCAAGAATGACGTTAAAGCCATGACCCTTATTTCGGTAAAAGCAAAAATAACTGATACGGAAACAAAAAAACTCGGAATCATTAAATTCTTTCCCGATGCTTTTTTTGATCTATTCCGCGCCTTCGATCGTCGCAAGGGAATATACTCCCCTAGCGTTAGTCGCGTATTACATAATGAGGCGAACCCTCTGTTGAGGACCAAGCAGCTTAGGTTGAATAAGCAATCAAAGACGTTCGTCTGGAAGAACATGATTCTAAGATCGAAATGGATTGTGGAAGAAGATATCGCCAAGATCGAATGTCCAATATTACTATTGTCAGGGCAAGATGTATGATCGTCTTATGTTACGTGTCTATTTAAATTTTTTTTTTTGTGGATCAAAAGTTAATCACATCGGTTTATTTTTTTGCAGGATAAAATCAGCTCCAAGAATGATATGTTGACGGTTCATGAGTGGTGTAGATCTAAAGACACTCCTGTACCCGTAGTGATCCCTCGGGCGGGACACAACTCAATCATGGAGAATCCTGAACTGGTTAATCGAACAATAAACAATTTCCTTATTAAGGATTGCGGTCTGAAGACTATGGACCCGGCCTGGCAGATTTTGAGTAAAACAAAAGGAGAAAATAAATGGTCCATGAAGAACTATCAAAAGGTGTGCCAGCGAGAAAATCAAATTCATGTTGTCAGATGTGTTGACCATGAGGCTCCTAGTGTACCTCGAAACACGCAAGTTTTCTTCATACGATGAAATTCTTGGTTTGACGCGTGAATTTTTCTGCCTTGTTTTTTATGAATGAGAAACATGTTGCTATACTTTAAGTTGATCTAACCAGTTCATACCATTCTCACATTCATCCATCTGTTAGTGGAAACGTGCACCTATAATATCTGATCGTAATGTCGATCATACCAAGTTCAGGCCTATGAAGGTAAATAGGATTCAGGGGTTTCTCGATGTCCACTATTAATGTTGATTGTCAAGGTCATGCGCTCATCTTTATTCGTCCATCATAGGTCATGAGACAAAACGATGATGAACATTGTCCTGCAATACTCATTGATCAACATCCCGAAATTGGATTGTACGTTTTAAACCCACTCAAATTCTTTTCGCACTCTCCACCTTTTACTCGTGATTAACTTTCATTATACTGCATACAACCTTTATATGGAATAGCGTTATCGACATAACCAAAGATCCTCCACCTTATTGCACGAACGACTTCGAAAATTCACACATCACTTACTTTAAACTTAGCACTATCAGTAAGGTGCCTCCTTCACGCGACGAAACGCGACGGTTCATACAGGTGGCGAAAGAAGCATGGAGCAAAAAACCAGACAAACAAATAGCCGTGCACTGTCATTATGGGTAATTTTCACTTGATTTTTCTGGTTACATATTTATCCAATGCTTGCGTGTGCTAATGAGTTTTATGAAAATAAGCTTCAACCGCACCGGATTCATGATCTGTTGTTATATGATTGAGGAACTAGGTGTGTCTGTGACCGATGCCATCAAATACTTTGAGGAGGCAAGACAACCTAAAGGAATCAAGTATGCTCTTTTCACCTGCTACTTCCATTCATAATACTCCGTTTTACATATTTATCCCGTTCCAATTTGACATCCCAGGCATCGACATTTCAAGGAAGAATTGTATTTGCGCTATGAACCGCCACCTCGTCTGGATTCGTCCCATGAAACCCATTCTGAAAATTCCTCCGGTTCTGACTGTTAGTATTCCAAGTAAACTTTCGGAATTTATTTAATTTATGGTGAAGCCACGTAATATCTGTGATTTTTCTTTTTTGTATATTATTTTATTATTTTATATATCAACATATAATACACTCTCATCTCACACACATTCATTATGTATTCTGATTTATTATTATTACTGTGATTCATATTAACTCATAGAAATGATTTTTTTTTCTTGTAGAAAATTTCCTTATTTCTTATACATATTTTGTTACACTTTGTATATACCTCTTATCAATAAAACCTATGAAGTATATGCTTTCTTTATGACAACATTCTTTTAGTCTAAATATTCTTAATCTCACTTCGATATTTACTATGTATACGCGCATGTAAGCTTAACTAGGTTACAATTATCTTAATATATTTTATAATTAATTACCTTTGCATAAATCAATTCCAAAATTCCGTTTACTTTTTAAAATCGATATCTAAAAGGCCTGTGCGCGTGACTAATGAATCAAGATTATATAGAGTGAAACCAAAGCAATCATCGGTATTATCAAGGTATCGAATATTTACAGTACAAATTTGATGGGAAAACGTATCTACAGTATATCCATATTAATTATAATTTAAATTAAATTATTTAGTCACTAGTGAGCAAATCGGAATTTAAAACAAGATGGATCACAGATTAGATTTAAAATAGTTACCGTATTTGTTTAAAATAATTAAAAATAATTAAAAATCCGGAAATGATCAAATAAGATAGCAATAAGTCATAAATCATATTTTGATTTTAAAATAAGAGAAAAAAGAACAATTGTACAGTATATTCATGACTTATAGTATATACAGTCATTAATCTATTATTATATACGATTCGGTTTTTTTGTATAAAAAAAAAAAAAAACCAAACATTTTTTTTATTTACTAATATCTTAAAAAAACAAATATAACAAAAATTCTTTTTTTACATTATTTTTTACTTTGTGAAAAAAAACATAAAACTTTAACTATAAATCGATATATGAAATTAATAAATAATCTAATATATAATATTTATCCATACATTGATATAATTTTTTTTTTAATTTATTCTCTTAAAAATTTAATATCTATCAATAAAAGTATTAATTTAATTGTTTGTTGGATTTTTGTTATATACTATATACTATACAGTATATGTTTGTTTTTCTAAATTCTTATATATTATATTTGTAATTAAAAAAAAAATTATATAAAAATTTTATTAATTTGAGATTTTATGTTTAACTCAAATAAATTAATTAAAAATATTATAAATAAAAATTATATGCTTGTGTTTAAGTAAAATAAATTTAATATTTTATAATTCAACATTAAAATAGAATTTATAATTTATTATTAATTTATTTACTAAAAATTAATTTCATTCAGAAATTGATCCAATATTTAATTACTTATTTAAGAGTTTAAGTTTTATTTATTAAAATAAAATATAATTACATATATTAATAATTTTATATTAACAATGTTATAAATATTTGTTAAGTAATTTAATATTTTAATAAAATTATTATTAAAGATTTTTAAAATATATATTTTTGAAATTTTTTACAATAAAAAATTTTTGAATATAATTATATTGTGAAAATTTTTTGGTATAAAAGATATCTATTAAATTGTAATTCTGTTTTATTATAATTTTTAATAAAATATTTTTATTGCAATATTAATATAATAATTAAAATTATTATAAATAATGTTTTCTATTTAAATTTTTGTAGACTTGATCAGTAAGTCTAATTATTTAAGATGTTTTTATTATAAAATTTAACTTTTATTATTATTTGATATTGACAAAGTTGTCATAAAGATTGCTACTAATTTAATTTTTGTAAACAAGAGTCTATTGTTTGTTTCTGCTTGAAAAATTTTATCTGGACTTAATTCATTAGTTTGAAGTCATACAATATTTATTTTTGTGAATTGATCAAAAATTTTTCTAATAATTCATTTATATATATATTATAAGGTAGTCGTGTCTTTTGAACACATGACATACTAAGTATATCCAACACAATACTTGAATAGCTGATTAATTATTTGCAATAGCAAAAACACAAAAAAGCAACTGACGAGATGGTTTGTGTTAAGTATTAATTAAAAAATAACATATATCTGGCTTGAATTAAAAGTGATACATGGCATACAAAGTCTTTGACTAGACAGTAATGTGAATGTACGTTTGTTCTGCTCTATTGATATTTATTTTTGTTTCTTACAAAGTTTGCTTGTAACTAGCACTATGTAACAATTTCTTGAATGGTTTCTCTAGTGACATAATAGTATAAAAAAAAGTCTCAGGTATTTATTAAGAAGCAAAGTGGAAAAGCAATACTATCTGACAAGCCATTAAAAATAAAATTCCTAGAGTCAATGTTCTACTCAAGACAAATTTTGCTAGAATGAGAAGTAGAAGTAAGTAATTGTTGATTTTCTGGAAATGTAAACCAGTGATTTTGGCAATTATTCCATCAAGGCACTAACCTTAACCTTATATCTTGGTACAAATGATTATAAAACGAAGTACATAACGGAGTCAGCAATGCATAATTAAACAAGGTCAAAGCATAATTCTTTGTTTTTTGTAAAATGAATATTGAGAGTAAGGGACTAACCAATTAATGATATAAACGATTAGG
>CAJVPV010000733.1:0-19344 GCA_910591835.1 Acaulospora morrowiae | reverse complement strand
AACAATACTTATATAGTATAAATTTAGGATCACACCAGAAAATTTCCGGTCCACCCTCAAAAATAATTACCCATATAGTATATTTATATGTTTTTTAATACTTTTGTAAAAATTTATTAAAGAACTCTTAATATTTGTAACTAAAAATTTTTTTTTATTTTTAATTATATTCTGTAGATTAGATTAATCTTTTTTTTTATGATATTTTTGACCATACACAACAAAAAAATAATTAATATAATAGTTTTCAAAAAAATTTGAAGAAATTCATATCTCAATAAATCTTGTTTGGTTATAATATTTAAGTATATATATGATTTCTTCTTCAGGAAGATTATTTTATTCTTTAAGATTTTTTAACAGTCAATTATAATATTTATTTTTTTAAAAAGCAAAAAATTTTGTTTTGCAATTCTTTTAAAAGTTTTTACTAGTATTAAATAATTTTAGTTAATATTGAAAACAAAAAAGTTCATTTAAAAGTAATTTAAAATATCCAAATATTTTTTATTTTTTTTCCAATATACAACAGTATGAAAAAAGATACGTCTTTTTAGTTTAAACTTATGCAATGTAGTTGTAGGGTTATATTTTCAAATTGTGAAGACGTCAAATTCTCAACAAATTAGCGATTCTTGCGTATTCTGATCCTCAATATTGTATGAGCAAAAAAGTGCATGCACCTAAAAGTCAAAAAAATATTTAAAAAAACCAGCAGAAACAATGTCATAAATAAGCCATGTGATAAAGTGCAAGGTAAAATCATTTGGAACAGGAATAAAGAGATTCCTAAATCTTTTAATGCAAAAATATTTGCTATATCTAAAAGAATAATTTAGTTTAGGGTTATTTTTGAAAAAGATGGAGTAAAAATATACATAAATATTTAGGGCTTATTTTCTTATTTACGGTCGTGTCAATAGGCAAATTTTGAAAGTAAACAACGAACTAACGCGTTCCAGATCCAACTAAATCATATAAAAAGTGCAGCGTTTTCTTTTTCTCTAAACAAAATCGATAATAAGTTTAATTGTTATCATGTTATTTATTATAGGGACCATCATAATTTAAGGTAATATCGGTTTTCATGGTTTATTTATTTTACTGTTTGGTTGTTACTATAAAATACCCCTCCATATCCTTCCTGCCAAAGCTTTCAAACTCAAATAAAAAAAATTTTTCGATTTTTCCGCCTGTTTCTCGTTATTTACGTATGGATGGGCACCTTAAAATGTCATTGTGGTAATAACAATATGGACGGCAGTATTTATAAAAGGGCGGTGTAGTATAAAATACAAACAAAAGGGTAAAAGGGAATAGGAGGTGATCTACTTAATTTATTAATGATGTAATCTAATAATGCATTAAACAGTACGTACTAGGCGTCGTCGTCATGTGCACTTTATAACGGTAGAAATTACGCGATTGTCTGAGTTCGTGACGTAGTTACGATAAAATGCAATCATTACAGCAAGTGACATAATATAATTGTAAATACTTGTTTATTTAATAATACAAATAAATCATTAGATTGAGTATCACTTTGAATTAAGCTTTATCATTTAAATTTCCGAGTCTTCAGTGGCACCTCTTTGCTTTAAAAGTCTTAAATTCATTAAATCTAAACCTTTTACGTTTTGAATATATGCCTTAGAAATCCATAACATATTTTGACAGGAAGTCCAATATAAAGAGGCTTGCGACATTTTATCATCTATTCTTTTTACATGCCACAAACGAATAATTTTATCCGCACCACCTGTTAATAAAAGGTCACCTGCTTTTGTATTCTTCCAATCAAGACTATAAACCTCTCCGGGAAGGTATATAATGGCTACGCAGTTACCGGATATCACAGACCACAGCCGCACCGTATTGTCTGAGCTGCTCGATGCCAGTTGAATACCATCAGGTGAGAAGGCCACACTCCATACGGTACCATTATGTCCTTCTAAAATGCGTGGATTCAGATCTAAATTCTCGATAGACCACAACCGCACCGTTCTGTAGCTACCCGATGCCAATTGTGTGCCATCAGGTGAGAAGGTCACACTCCGAATGGTGTTGGAATGTCCTTCTAGAATGCGTGAACTCGGATTTAAATTCTCGATAGACCACAGCCACACAGTCTTATCGCTGTGCGATGCCAGTTGGGTTCCATCAGGTGAGAAGATCACACCCCCAATAGTGTCGGAATGTTCTATAATACGTATATTCAGATCTAGATTCTCGATAGACCACAACCGAACTGTCTTGTCTGAGCTGCCCGATGCCAGTTGAGTGCCATCTGGTGAGAAGGTCACACTCCATACGGTACCAAGATGTCCTTCTAGAATGCGTGGATTCAGATCTAAGTTCTTAATAGACCACAGTCGCACCGTATTGTCTTCGCTACCTGATGCAAGTTGGGTGCTATCAGGTGAGAAAGTCACACTCCTAACGTTGTCGGAATGTCCTTCTAGAATTCGTGGATTCAGATGTAAATTCTCTATAGACCACAGTCGCACCGTCTTGTCTGAGCTGCTCGATGCCAGTTGGGTGCCATCAGGTGATATGGTCACACTCAAAACTCCATTAGTATGTCCTTCTAGAATGTGAGAATTCAGATCAAAATTATTGATATACCACAGCCGCACCTTATAGTCATCGCTGCCCGATGCCAATTGGGTGCCATCAGGTGAGAAGGTCACGCAATAAACCCAATCGGTATGTCCTTCTAGAATGCGTGGATTTAGATATAGATTTTCAATAGACCACAGTCGCACCGTCTTGTCCGAGCTGCTTGATGCCAATTGAGTACCATCAGGTGAGAAGGTCACACAAAAAACACAATTAGTATGTCCTTCTAAAATGCGTGGATTTAAATCTAAATTCTCAATAGACCACAGTCGCACCGTCTTGTCCGAGCTGCCCGATGCCAATTGAGTGCCATCAGGTGAGAAGGTCACACTTCTAATCAAATCAGTATGCCCTTCTAGAATGCGTGGATTCGTATCTAAATTCTCAATAGACCACAGTCGCACCGTCTTGTCTGAGCTGCCCGATGCCAGTTGAGTGCCATCTGGTGAGAAGGCCACACTCAACACTCCATTAGTATGTCCTTCAAGAATGCGTGAATTCAGATCAAAATTATTGATATACCACAGCCGCACCTTATAGTCATCGCTGCCCGATGCCAATTGTTTGCCATCAGGTGAGAAGGTCACACTAAAAACTCGGTTAGTATGTCCTTCTAGTATGCGCGGATTCAGATCTAAATTATCTATATACCACAGCCGCACCGTCTTGTCTGAGCTGCCCGATGCCAGTTGGGTTCCATCAGGTGAGAAGGTCACACTATTAACATAATCAGTATGTCCTTCCAAAGTATGTATCTTTTCTAACGTTTCGACATTATAAAGAAAAATATTCTTTCCACTAGCAGCGGCAAGAGAACGTCCGTCTGGGGAATAGCAGCAGCAATAGCACCAGCCCTCAAGATATAAAAAGGGAAACTCACCGAATTGCACCCCTATCATATTGGCTTCACTAAAATCTGCATATTGTAACCATGTCCCCTTGAAATTAACATTATTTAAATCTGCTTGTTTAAATTGAGTACAATGAAACAAACCGTAACTTAAATCCGCACCGGCGATATGAATATTATTTAGATTCTTTCCACTAAATGACATTCCAGCTTTATTTAAAATTGTGATTGCATTTGCTGCGGCGATTTCGAAATTAGTGTCTTCTTTTGATTTCTCAATCAGCTTAAGAAGAATGTCATTAAATTTTTCGTCTTGTTGTGCATCTTTTAAACCTCCATCATTTCGTGCATATTCTGTTAGAAAGCGAACAACCCCGGGATCATCTAGTATTGAAATTTCTTCAAATATTGTGGATCTAGTTTTTTTGCAAATATCTTCAAAGATTGATCGAGCAAGAAAATATTCGAATAAAGATTTGTGAATAAATCGATATTGGGCACCATTACGACTTAAAGGAGAGTTATAACGTAAAAGACGAATCTTCGGATCTTCATATCCAAAGAATTTAGCATGCCAGCCTGTATGAGTTTTTGTGTTATCTACGTCTGAATACATTACTACTATTTCATTAGCCTTAAACATTTCAGCCGCCAAATCTTTGTTAAATTCTACGCAATGTTTCAGAAAGTCACCCTCATCCAATATTTCAAAGGCTTTCTTTTCTTCTTCCTTTAGTTGAACGTGTTCTAAACGGTCTTTAGATCGCTCAAACCATTTCTCTATAAATTTATTATACAAGATCAAACGTGTCATATTTTTTGCCGAGTTCTCGTTCTCCAAGTCCGGCACGACTTGAATAGCAATCTTTAAGATAAAGGGATTACTCAATAACTGATCTGAATCAGGAATACGATCTAAAATGGCTTCATATTTTTGCGCATTCCATGTATTTCCCTTTTGTTTTATGACGTGCTTTCTGGTATATTCTCGAATTTGCTCTCTAGAAAAAGGTGCTAGCCATATTTCTTGGAAGGAATTAGAATTTCCACGAGCTAAAAATTTGGATTTGTAATTTGCATTTAAATACTCCGGCCGACAACTAATAATAATTTTTGCTTCCTTCCACTCACGAAGTTTATTTTTATCATAAAAATTTGACCGACGGTCCTTGATTTCATCATATCCATCTAAGATAAGCACGAATTTGCAGTTTTGTCTTAAGTTTTCGATAATTTCCTCAGAAAATCTTAACTCTTTTAAATATTTTTGAATTATTTTCTCATTGGGATTATCTATAGCTGGAAGTGAAATAAATAAAGGGATAGGTTTATTATCTAATTCGTCTTTTAACGAATAATCCCTCCAAAGACATTGAGCTAGGTGACGGTTAAAAGTGGATTTTCCCGCTCCAGCTTCACCTAGGAGAAGCAGAACATTTTTTTCGGAAGTTAAGAAAGCGTCAACCTCAGCCTTTAAGTCGAAAGAGTTCGTAGCATTTAGGGACCACTTTCCTTTTGGTGTTACATATAAGCCTAATGCATTTTTAATCTCTTCGTCTTGTTCGAGTTCGTCGAAAAATTCTTTTCTAATTTTTCCTAACTGTGCCAGCGGTTCTGAGACATATGACTCTAAATTCTGTGATGATTTAAGACGAGCCTCAATTATCAATTCGGAATTCCCGTATATGGAAGAATTGAGTGCATTTTCACCAGACGCTACTTTATCAATCATTGCTTTGGCATAATCAATAACTTCTGGATGTTGTCCCCACTGGATTTCGTTTTGGCAAAGATCATTTAAAAATTCAACTGCACCTTTTTGTATCTTCAAATCCCTTTGTGTACAGGCAATCTGTCCTAAGCGTTGACATAGGCCTATAAAAAACCATTTGTTCTTATTATAAGGACTCTGACGAACAAACTGACGAACAAACTGCTCGAGTTTCTTCAGCTGATTTTCTTGAATAAATATATCTATAAATCTTAAAGCTAAATACCATTGCCTTGTCTGTTCAAACTCTATTCCTTGACGAATATCTTCTACACTTTCTCTTAATGTTTGAACCACCTCGACTAACTCTCGAATGCAACTTGCAATCTCATTAAAATTTTCGAATGCTTCACTGAAATCTTTAAAGGTATCTAGTAATTTATTTGGATCTAAACTTCTAACCGCATTAACTAAGTTGATAGTTCCACTGGAAATTTTAAAAGCTCTACGCATAAGTTCTTGCCATAATTTTTCATCACTTGGGATGTACAACAATGCCTGGCAGGCGTAGTGAGCATGGTAAGCTAACGTCGTGTTATCTTTTAGATCATTAAGCTGTTTATATAATGGCGCATGTAGCTTCTCACGATTAATACCTCTAACGCCTATCCGCACCATGGCATCTAATAATGGACAGAGTGTTTGCAATAATTCGCTGAGCTCGGCCTCATTGTCTTGTTTGTGTAGTTTTTCTAGATGTGCATGCAATATTTCTAATATTACTAATAAATTCCCAGTACCAACTTTTCCGACAATTAAATCGGGCATGTTTTGAATCACTTGAGTTAAGCAAAACAAATGTTTGGAATGCTGTAATGTTGAATTTTTGATTTCATTAATGCTTATCTCTAACAAATCTTTATAAATTTCTTCGTTCGGAATAGATGCTAAGATGACAACTTCATGGATTGTCTTTTGGGTTTTGAGTTTTTTATCTGCAAACAATTGAACGATATCTTGGGCTAATTTTATTAGTTGTGGCGCCTGTTCCTTGGTATGATTATTGGGTTGTAGATAATAGGCCAAATCCTGAGTGCTATTAATGTTATCTATCTTCGAATGTGGCTCGAATGTTACCAGAGGATCTTGAACAAAAAACTCTAGTTTTGATAAACAGGTCGGTGTCGTTGTCTCTATTAAAGAGGCTGAAGGATTGGTAAAAGAACTCTCTATGGGAATGTTTTCTGTATGCACGGGTTTTGATGATATTTCAGATTTGACCAATGCTTCGCTGTATTTCGGCTCATACTTTTGAGCTTCTTTATAGTAAGTATTAGCATTATCCATTTCCCCTAAACACTTATATATGTCGCCACACTCTACATAAGCTTCGGCTAAGTGTCTTTCTACGTCATGAAATAGGGAGGATCCATGAGCCTTAAATTCTTCAATTGCCTTTTGATAAGCATCCAATGCTTCCTTTAGATGACCATCGGATTCTTGTTTCCTAGCATTTTTTAAATGGGTCTTACCCTTTTTATAATTTGTGTCGAATATATTCATTTTAAATTTTTTAGTATTTTGAGGAAAAGGTTAACCTAAATAACTAAGCCGTTACGTATTCTTTTGTAATTATATAGTTTTTTTGTATAAAAAGGATATTAGAAAATATAAGATTCTGTTACATACGGGACAACAGTGTATGTCATAAGAAATTCATACATTTATAAAGTTTCTTTCAACTATATGTGCATTGTAGACAAAGAAGTCAATAAGGCTTTTTTTAAACGTTTTTCCGATATAAGTGTCACATTGCACTATTGTAATAACTATATTTGAGACTCGTTTAAAATATAGAATAGGTGACACCCATGGCTCTATTATATACGAAAAAATTTCATATCACCTATAAGTAATGTACCTAACATGAATTCGAAAAGAACAAGGATTTTTAAACTGATATTAATTTATTTTTTTAAAAAAATTTATTTTGTTTTTAAAATTTTTTTTTGTTTTTTTATAGTATAACTATTTTTTTATAAAATTATTTTATGTATCAGATTAATATAATCTATATAAAATTATCAAATAATTATTTAATTTTATTTAAATAAAATTAGCAAAAAATTAAATTAAAATTTTTTTATTTTTTAATTAATATATAAAAATCAATTTAAAAATTTAATATTTGATTTTTAATAATTTTTCATAGTTTTTTAATAATTTTTAATTTTTTTTAATAATTTTTTCTTATTACTTTTTTAATATTTGTTTATTTTATAAAGTCTTCTATATAGTAAAGAAAACTTAAACTTTAATGTATTATATAGATAAAAAAAAAAACTCTTTTTTTTACAACTATAAAAATTCAAAAATTTTTTTTAAAAAAAAATTCTTTAAGAAAGATTCAATATTGCTAACAATCTTATAACTAGATCAAAATATATACTTAAATATAAAAATATATAAGAAAAAAATAATATTCTTTAATAAATATAACTCTATACAAAAAATTTACTCAAATTATTTCTAAGAATTAATCAATTTAATATATTACTATATCCAACTAAAAATCAAATACTTTCAATTAATAAAAAATAAAAATCATAACAAACTTCAATTTATTTAAAAAAGAAATATCTTTACAAATAGTTAGACAATAATCAATTTTATAGATTTATATAGTAATCTGATAATAATAAAAGACAATTTGAAAATTGATAATACATGTAGTAGTAAAAATACTTTTTCTTTTATATTTCTAAGCTTAAAAAACTATTAAATAAATATTATAGATATAAAAGTTTTTTTAATTTTGGTTTTAATTTTTTTATAAAGTATTTATATCTAACTATAGTTTCTAACAATATTATTTTGATATCAAGTTAATACTGAATTTACCATAAGTTTAATATAGTGAGTTGTAACTTATATATTTGATTTATTATAAATAGGATTCCAAACTGATATCAACTTATAATAAATTTAATATATGGGTTGTAACTTATTATATTAAACTCATAGCAAATCCAATATTATTTAGTACTAAAACAATAATATTAGAAATTCTAATTATAAGTCATTACTATTTTGATATTGATTTGAAATACTATTTTTAACAGTATAATATTTTAATATTTTTATTTTTAATATTGAACTTTTTGAATTTTGTTATTCTTTAATTAAATCTTTGTTTATGATATTATTATTATTATTTTGTTTTTGTTATTATAAAAGTTTTTTTTAATAAAATATAATTGGTTAAAAATTATTGACAGCAATATTTTATTATATTTATTATAAATATTTGAAATTTTTGTTTATAGAATATATAAATAAAATTATTTTTTAAAAGAATATTTTATTATCTTATAAGCAAAAAGTAATAGTGAAATATGTTATTTCAATTTTTTTTTAATTTTTATTAATTTTGCAAATAATTTATATAAAGTTTTATTAAATTGTTCAAACTATATTAAATATAAAAATAGTTTTTTTATAGAATAAAATATAAAAGCTATAGTATTTTATATTTTTTATATTAATTATATAATCAATATAATTTTTAATATTTTTAAATATTTGTAATAATATCAAAAAAAAAACTCTCACCCGAATACTACTGATTTCTTGAAAATTTTCTTATATAGTAATTTTCTTGAAAGAAGTACTTTTCTCTCTCTCTTCAATATGCCAACTATGCCATAAACTCAAGAACATAAGGACTTTAAAGATCACTGTTATATCAGGATGGGACCTCTAGTCAAAGGCCTAACAAGTTTGGAAGTCTTGTTTGTTCTTTGGTTGCGTAAGGAAAGGCTCATAGCAGTCTTCTTTCTTAACTTTGTCTTTATGCACCTTCTCCTTTATTACTTTCATAATAATCATTCTCCTTACTATTCTCAACATCACCAATTTTTTTCTAAAAGTACATTCAAATAATGTTTTGGGTTCTTCTACTTGTCTCAACCAAATCCTTTCAAACAACAATATAGTACGCTTTACTATGCCATCTCAACGACTTCAAAATTTTTTTCAAAATCAAAAATCAAAATCAACTCAATCTCTTCAAATGATCTATACAATCTCAACAGCCAATCCAATTCTGATACTTCAATCCAATAAGAACCAAACTGGTATTAACCTGTTAGGAATGACAACAACAACAATATCACACAAAGACTTAACAAAAACTTATCAAATCAAGACTAAATTCCTGAAAATCTTCCATATTACTAAAAAAAATATTTCCACCCACCTTAACTTAGCTATTTATAGATAGGCATAAGCCATTCATGAATTACTTTTGGTGTGGCACCATTACTTGGTGTAATATAGCATTAAAAGTTATACATGCAATAGACTAACATTAACTTAAATAGATGTTTAATATAATGACAGTACTATCATTTAGTAAATAAAGCATCGCATTTTATACTTATTCACAGTAAAAATAAAAATAAAAATAAATATTTGTAATAATAATATAAATTATAAATTTTTTTAAAAAATTTTATTTATGTTCAAATATATATTAATAAAAAGTTATATATTAAATAAAGTAATTGTTTTAATACTATTAAAAAATATACATTGATAGAAAATCAAAAAGAAACTATAAAAAACATCATTAACAGATTTCTTAATGCAATACAAGAGAAGTGAAAATACAAACACAACAACTTTGTACAATGAAAAAAGAAACACAATATTATAGCAAAAGACAAAAGATAATAAAAACCAATTAACACAAAATTGAACTCATACAAATCCTTTATTCCAGGAATCAATGGGATTATAAAACATTCCAGCTTCCACTGGACCAACTAGAACATAATATATTTCTTTAAAACAAAATTTTTATGGGACAGATAGAGCCTTGGCAAATTAATCAAGTATATACCAGTACTTGGCAATAAGCTGCATGGTAGGAAAACTCCTTGATAAGTTTAATTAGGTAGACAGAGTGATAAATTTGTATAAAATAAACTTGTACACTCCCTTGCCATTAATTACCAGACATCAATCAATTTTTGATATGATCAACAAATGCAAGAAATCATTAAAAATTTTTTTTTGCTATTATTGATAACACATTGTATAAAATTTATATTGTCGAGATGAACAAAAGCTGAACTTTTAAAAGAAATATTTTTTTTTACATTTGTGCTTAAAATTCTTTCACAATGGCATAAAAATATAAATAGTTATTAGAAAGTAAATGTTTTCAGATAATAAATGCTTGAAAGTGTGGTTCTTTACCTCCTACTATTGTAAAAACATTTAATATACCAAAATTAACAGTTCATGATGTTATTAACTATTACAAAAAAACTGATCAAGTAAAACCTCCTGCTCGAAAAGGACAACTGGCTAAACTAACTGACCATAATATCCACCACTTATTACAAATTATTAAAAAAGATCAAAAAACTATACTAAGTGTTTTATGCAATGAATTTATACAATTAATATCAACTGAAGTCAGCATGCATATGTTGCAATAAAGGTTACACGAAATAGGCTATTACGTTCGAATTGACAATCAAAAATCATTTGTTAAAGAAAAAAATAGACTCATCCATAAAAATTGGGCAATCAAACAGTTAAATTGGACTTCTAAGTAGAATTCTATTATTTGAAGTAACAAATCTCGCTTTGAAGTATTTGGAGGTGATGGTCGTAGCTACGTTTGACAATTACTGAAAGAGAAATATGATGTAAATTGCCTTGTGCCAACTTTTAAATCAGATAGAAGAGGGTTATGGTTTGGAGATGTTTCATTGTGAGTGACTTAGATCCATTAATAAAAATTGGTGGACATCAAACTGTAAACAATTATATAGAAGTTCTTAATAATAGTTTATTACTATTCTTAGAAACCCTTTCAAAACAAAATAATTATATATTTTAAGACGACAACTGTCCAACACATCAAGCACATATCGTAACAAAATGGAAAAAAGAAAAAAATATTACTTGCATTCTATGGCCCTTCCAAAGTCCTAATCTCAATTACATTGAACATCTTTAGGATGAGTTAGAATGCCAAGTCCATAGGAGAAATTCATTCCTATCTAGTGAAGAAGAATTATTTACTTTTTTGTTAGAAGAGTGGTCTCAGATAAATGAATTAACTTATCACAATTTAGTAGAAAGTATACTTCATTGTGTTGAGGTTGTTAAACTTCAAACAGCAATTCCATAAAATATTAAGTATATAAATAAATAAAACACATGTTTAGTGTCTAAATAAAAATTTTTTTGATTAAAAATTATGTAAGTTTTTCAGAAATGGAAAAAAAAATTTCATATCTTTGCCAATTACTTTCAAATTTGATAAATGTCTGGTGATTAATGACAGGGGAGTGTACATACTCATTATAAAATATTTAATAAACAAGATATAAGCCACCTATTTAAAAAAAGTATTGTTTTAATTTTATATTTTAAATAGCTTTGAATAATTAATTAAAAATTTGTTTTTTTTTTGTTTTATAAAGATAATTATTTGATTTTAAAAATTTACTTTATAATTATAAATATTTTATTAATTTTTTGTGGAGTTTTTTATAAATAAATATTATTTCTTTATTATTTTTTTTTAAAATAGGTAAATATAATTATTTTATTAATCATAAAATTATTTAAGATTTATACATGAAGAAAGTGACAATATCTTTTATATAACTTGCTAAGCTAATAAGTTTAATACTAGCTTGCCTACAGAAACTATCTAAGCAACATAAAAAATAAATATTAAAACCAATGTACAGTCACTCTAAAAAGTAACACTTGATTTTTAAATATAAAAGTATAACAAATTATATTATGACTTTTTTTACTTTTTTTGTCAATTTTAATGTTTATTCTTTTGTTGTTGTTTTTTGTCACTCTTTTAATATATTTCACATAATTTTTTTTTTAAAAATATTATAACTTTCAGCTATACACAATTAACTGATATCAATAAAGGAAAAATACTTACATATTTGGAAAATATAAATCCTGAACAGATAGCAAAAAAATAGAACAAAACCCCACAACAATTTGAAGATTTATTGCAAAATATTAAAAAATCAGAAAGCAACAAATATGTCACGATCTGGTAGATCACAAGTCTTTAATGAAAAGGAAAAGAATATGCTAATACAAGAAGTAATCAAAAAACATTACATATCATTACACAAAATTTTAAATAATCTAGAGCTTAAATGCAATTCACAAACTGTAGCAAATATACTGTATAATGTTGGAATTTGATCTCATGTCACTGTAAAAAAACCCTTTATATTAGAAAGTAATGCAACTGCATGCCTTAACTAGTGTGAAAAAAAATAAAAACAAAACAGTCTATGATTAATTATACATAATTTTTTCTGATGAAACAAGTGTAGAAATTGAAAAATCATTGTGACAAATAAGAGTTTGATAAAATTCAGAAGAGAGATATGATTCTAAGTATTTGGTATCTATATTTAAAAGTAGCTGGCAAACAGTAATGCTGTGGAGGTGTTTTATAGGCAAAACAAAAAAACCATTAGTTTTTTGTAACAAATATAAAGAAAAAAAAGAAAAATTAATTGCAAATATATACCAAAAGATTTTGAAAAATCATTTTTTATTATTTCAATGTAAAAATCAGGATTTGATATCATCACATTTAATGTTTCAGCATAATGCTTCAATTTACACAGTAAAGATTATTAAAAATTGATTTGAAAACGAAAATATTCAAATTATCGATTGACTCGTGAACTTCCCTAATTTAAACCCAATCAAAAATATCTGAAAACTGTTAAAGGACAATATCCAAAAGTGTAAAAATTTTCCAAGAACTGTGGATGAGCTTAAGGTTGCTCTAATAAAAAAGTAGTTAAAATTTAATACATTATTTTTTCAAGAGATTGTGTATTTAATGCTGCAAAGAATTGATACTGTAATAAAAGCAAATGAAGGGCCAACTAAATATTAATTAAATAAATAAAAATTATATATATATATATAGAATAAAAAAATAAAAATAAACGTATACTTATATAAGTCAATTTTGATTGATAATTGGATATTACTTTTTAAGGTGACTGTATATCTGAGATAGTGTCAAACAGCTATGAATATCTACTTAGAGTTATATGAAATAAGATTTAAGAAAATATAAAAGTGAAAAAAGAAAATGCTAGATAAAAGAAAAATAACAAAAAAACTAATTATAGTACAAATAAAGCCTAATGACACTCTGATAGTTCTACCTCCTAAAGTACTATTGCACTTTTCATAATGGCCAGGCTACAGCTTATAGTATGTAATATTATTGATAACACACCCTCTTAACAGCTGTTTCTTGAGTTATTGTTGGTAGTGGTGATAGTATAGTTGTTTATACTAAACAAAAAAAATAGATACAATAACACTAATTGTGAAACTATAGATGTTTTAGCTAAAATCAATAGGTGCACTATACTGATAGTTTCATTTAACAGAAGTACTATTGTACTTCCAAAAATGGCCAGGCTACTGTCCAAAGTGTACAATAGTGTTAATGATATATCTTTTTGATATATGATTAGTTGTGGTGATAGTATTGTTGTTGTGGTGATATAATTTGTAATTGATTGTTGGTTGATGATGTAATTTTGTTTTGGTTGTTGTCACTATAAAAGTTTTTGTTTATATCAATCAAAGTGTAATGTTTTGGTTGTACAGATTTATTTAAAAAATTAATAGTGTTTGATTGATTAAGTTTGGAATATTGATTCATTGACAGAAGTAAACTGATTGTGGTTTTTTGATAAAAAATTTTTTGAGTAAAATTTTTTAGTTTTTGGTAGCATAGCAAAATATGCTGAGCAATAGTAAGAAGTAAACATTGAATATATTGTTGATGCTCCAAGTCAACAATATAAACAATTTTAATATGAAGTCTGGTTTTTTGAGATAAAAAGAAGTTCTCCAAGCAGAAAGTATAGTTATTTAAAAAGATTTGTATATTGAAAAGAAAAAAAATAGAAAGAATCCCAAAAAAGATTTATAAAAAACTAACTGCAAAGGTTTTTTCTTATACAATTCAAAGAAAAAGCAAGACCTCCAGACTTGCTTTTCTCTGGTCAGAGGTTTCATTCTGATGTACCAATATACTTCTTTGATTTCTTTAAGGCTCTTATAGTGAAGAAAGGGAAAGTGTAAAGGACTTTTGGATATTGAAAGGCAAAAAAAATATTTATTTCTTTAATTTTGAAGAAAAATTATTACAAAAGAAAATTTTTAAGAAAAAAGTTATATATAAGAAAGAGTTTTTTTTATATATTATTTTTTTATTTGATATTGTACAGTATATAACAAGATATACTGTATATTATAAAAGAAACAATATCTCTTATATACAGTATATAAAGTAGCAAATTAAATACTAGCTTGTCTATACATATTGTTGGGCCAGAAAATAATAAGTCAGTTACTTTACTAGTCCAAAGTTAATATTATTAGAGATAAGTTGAGGCATGTAAAACTAATTTTGCCAAGATTTTCTTTATTAACAAGTTTTTCTCTTCTTTTCCAATATCAGTTCTTTACTTAATAACTTCAGGTTATATTCTATAGTAATGATTATTCTTTCTTAAATATTGTGTAC
This sequence comes from Acaulospora morrowiae, assembly GCA_910591835.1. NCBI lineage: Eukaryota > Fungi > Glomeromycota > Glomeromycetes > Diversisporales > Acaulosporaceae > Acaulospora > Acaulospora morrowiae. The sequence goes on along the minus strand of CAJVPV010000733.1, from coordinate 4,533 downwards.
TTAAAAAGGTAAGTTATTAATTAGAATATTTCTTTTTAAGCATTTCAATTTTATTAATCTTTTCTTTATTATTTGATTACTACACATTTTTTTATTTTTCTCAATTACTGCTTTTAAATTGTTATTATTATCCTTATTATTGTTTTTTTTCTTTTTGCTTATACAGTATATCATTCACAAGAAGAATAAGAAAAACAATTAAGGGTAACATAATATTGGGACTAAAATAAACTATCAAATAAGTTATTTAAGTTACTATGACTATATTTTTTATATTAATTGTTAATATTACTCTTTAATTTTCAGAATATGTGTCCCAGTGATTATATATACAACTATATTATATAACTTTTTCCAGGCTAACAATATATATCTAGCTAATATATAAAAAGAAATTCAAAACAATACTATATATATTAACTGCATCTAAATAGCAACTATACCTATTTACTTAGAAAATTTTGTAAAATATTTTTATAAATTTGAAAAATATAAAGATAATAAAAAAAGAAAATAAATATAATTGGAAAAAGAAATACAATTGAAATAATTAAAACTAAAATTAAAACAAAATTAAATAAACTATAAAATTTGTAAAAATAAAATTATATCATCCTTACAATATACTAATAAGCCCTATTACTGAATATGAAATTACAGAATCAATTAACTTACTCCCCAACAACAAAGTACCTGGTCCCTCTAAAATCCCATATTTCTTCATAAAACAAACTCAAAAAACTCTTCATCTTTATTTTTACACAATCTTTAATCAAATACTCTCTTCCCAAGAAATCTCGACTAATTGGAAAAACTATCACATATTTTCCATTAGCAAAAAACTCCAATAGAAATACAATATTCAAGAAACAAGACCTATTGTACTAGTTAACCCATTCAGAAAAATTCTGACCAAAATACTAATCAAAAGACCTAGTCTCATCCTAACAAAACATAATATACTTCAAAAATCCAACTTCGCAAGCCTCTCTAACCAAAGCACCTTTGAACTAATACAAATTCTCAACTCAACCTATAACTCCAAAAAACTTACCCGGAAGAAATTATGGATCCTATTATTTGACATTAGCACAGCTTTTGACTCAGTAAACCTGGACATGCTAAAAAAATTAATGAAAAGAATACATATACCAGAAACCTTTATTTTTCTAACCAGCAATATTCTCACAAACCACATATGTCAAATAATAACAGACCTCAGCTTCACTCAACAAATCATAATTCCTGATAGAATTAACCAAAAGGAAACACTATTACCTCTCTGGTGAATCATCTTTTATGATCTATTAATCTCAGCTCTCACACAACAGCCATCAAACATAAAGCACAACACCATAGCATATATGGACAATCTCAATTTTCTGGCAATCTCAAAATCTGAAATTCAAAACAATTTAAACATTGTAATTGAATTCTTTTAACTTAATGACATCAAAGCTAATTCAACAAAAATCAAACTACTTGTTATGAATAACGAAGTCTCCAACAAAAAAATCTTTTAAGGAATAACATCAATTTATCTATTACTCAAAAAAAAACTGATAAGAATATTGGGCATTTGACTTTCTGAACATAGTATTCTCATATCTAACCGTGACAAATTCTCAAAGAAATAAAAACAATCACTCAATCACTCAAATCTAAATACACAACAGGCCATATAGCATCATATATTTACAACAAAGTTCTTCTTCCATACATAGAATATAAACTTCAAACAACCTTTCTTATCTCAAACATGCTCAAAAATCTTTAAAGGAAAATCGACTCAACAATCAAACACAAATTCAGCATAGAAAAAATTCTCCCTCAATTCTATATTACAACCCTTACATTTTCAACATCAAACCAATATCTAACCTGCAATCAGAAGTTTTAATCTTCCACTTACAATATTCCCTCTCTAACCCTGTGATTAAACATAGCAAGGAAGGAAAAATTCTTATTATACAAACACAAACTGCCAATCCATTGTATTTTTCAAAATCAACAAATACTCAAACATAACACTACAACCTATACAATACAACTTGCCAAAAACTATAACATCTCATTCTGTACAGAAACCAACTGTTCTCATAAACTTCCAGAAGAAAACACATCTATTTACCAACTTTTTTCACATTACCAAACTGGCTAACATTCGCAAAACAACTTTCCAAAAAACACATTTATTATGTCAAACAATTACTGCAATACAACAATAACAATCTCAAAAACTGGCATCACATCTCAGCTAGACTGGAATTTAACACTTATGGAAAACACATCTCTGGTATAAACTACTTTCACAAAAAAACTTTTAACAAATCGGCTCAACTTCAATTAAACCAAATAAAAAAAGAAAATGGCTAGCATCCCTTATTAACAATAAAATAATCATAGGAAAAAAACAAAATACAAATACAACCAATATTCTCATTAACTACTGAACCTATAACAACTCTAACCCTAACAGATCTATAATATTCTCCAAATGCCAAGACTGCCCACAAAACATTCAAACGAGTACTCACGATTGCCAACTTCTAGTTTCTATAAACTTATTCAATCTCTTCACTAAACTCCAACCAGATAATACAATTAAAACAAAAGCAACACAAAATGATCTTTTTTAAAAACTGTCTATAAAACCACCTCTTAACAATCCACAATACTGATTTATTCAAACCTATACGAATTATTAATTCAAAAACACATCTTATCAATATTACAATCCACTATTAACTTACTTCCACAATATAATGACATTCCTCTTGAAATTTTACTAACATACAAATACCAAACCAGCACCATATCAGTAACTTGGGACTTTATCCAACACTACAAATCATATATAATCAATATTAAATTCAATTCCTATCTATCACTTCTACATACAATAATTATAATTTTCCTATCTAACAAATCAAAAGAATATCATTTCTTCACTAAACACTCAAAATTAAATTACAAAACCTTTTTTTCACCATCTACTAACTATAGAAAAAAATGTAAAATCCCATACTTCACTACTATCTCAAATATTTACAACATAATACAAACTTTTCAAATCTCTTACATTTTTTTCAAACCTATATCTACAATACAAAAAATACAATCAACCAACTCTCAACTATTACAAATCAATATAATTGACCATTTATCAATACACCTTATACTCACCAACACAAACAAAAATCTCATCCCACCAACAAGGCAATATATCAAACAAATAAACAAAACTGTTCATTTCACAGAAATAATCTACCCCCATCATGCTTAAACAACATTCAAACCAGATTTCTTCCTCCTAACTAATGCTCTAACTTTTCTCAAAAACATACCAATATCAATAAACTAATATTAATTCAAAATCTACAACTTCTGTCTTAAAATTCTTTTCAATACACTCCTAACTAAATCTTATCTTCACACTACACTACCACATATCTACACAAATAATACATGTCAATGCTATAACTCCTTTTTAGAAACTACACATCACATCAGGCTTTGCAAACACAACATAAATACAATTAAAAAAATATTATCTGATACTCAAATACTAATTATAAAAAAATTCAAAAACAATAAAAACCTTAATTCTTATCTAGTTCAAAAAACAATCAATACCACTATCCAACTAATCAACTTTGCAACAGATATATTACAACTCAAAAATCTTTTCAACAATCTTCAACCAACATAATATGATTTCAAAATCTTTAACAAAATACAAAACAAAACACTCAAACTCATCTACCAACACATCTGAATTCCAAGAAACAAAAATATGATTGCAGAGGAAAGCTTCCTTGATGTATTTTAAAACACTAAACACAGAAGAAACAATAACAACAAACTAAACAAAAACCCAACTACTTTCAACAAAACAAAAAAACAATTCATCAAATAATGACAAATAAATATATCAATACAAACTAATTGATATCACACTTAAACTTTTTTCCAAGACTCTATCCATACTCCTACAGAATAGAATAAATTATTAGAAAGGCATTAGCACTTCAAAATTAGATAGTTCCTCTTCTTTTTCTTACTCAAGAGGGTTTTTTTTAGAGATATAACTAATTGGGTAGTAGGCTGACATATATAGCAATGTATCTTATATTTTAATATTTTTTTTTTAAATGGGTGGCTTACACCTTGTTTATTAGGTATTTATTGGTAAGTATTGTTAAACTTAAAAGTTTAACTTTTCCGAAATAGGAAATTTCTCTCTAAATATCGATTCAACACATTAATTCGCTAATAATAAACCTATAGTATTTTTATCTGCTGAACAACTTTATTTAGAATCCGGAAAAAGGTTTCGGTCACCACTTTTGCGATAATCAAGGATATCCGTCAAACGTTTATAATATCCAATTAAAATATAATGTTATATCACGTGATCAAGTGATAATCCCCAAGTTATGAACACAAAGAATTGAGAAACATGTTACAAATTAGCCTTTAATTAACTTTTCCATATTTGTATTATTTGTTACTCTCAATAATTTAGCACAC
>CAJVPV010000732.1:0-19361 GCA_910591835.1 Acaulospora morrowiae | reverse complement strand
GTGTATCTGTAATTGGATATAAACTACTCAATAAAATGCATATGCACAAAGCATCTTTCACCTGAAAAAAAATAAAATAAAATAAAATAAAAATTGCAATTTTATTTAATATACTATAAATATAAATTTCAGTAAATACTGATATTAATCAGTACAGTATTGAAATTTTGGTTTGGTATTTTTATATAAAAATTAGTACCAAAACCAAAACTAAAATATTAGTATCAGTTTTTACTGAAACCGATCGAAATCCTAGGGCTGTTCCATTTTTCAGTACATCTGAATTGCCATATATGATAGATTTGCCATTAAAGTTTTTTGGATGAAAATTATTTTTCTTTAATTTTGTCTCTGTACAAAGTAGGATTGATCTGTTTCCAATAGAATTGGAGAGAACTTGAAGTTTGATGATTTCATTAAGTCCTTTTGTGTTGAGTATAATAAAGGATATTAGATTTTGATAGTTGCAAGGGATAGATGTATTTAAGTTATCATGTGTGGATAAATGGTTTGAGTGATAATCTAAGTAATATAAGAGAAGAGTTGGTTTGTTGTAAATAGTAATAGAATTTATTAAAGAGGATAATTGATGGAAGAAAATCTAGGGAATATATTTATAGTTTGATTATTGGTTTTAGTACTTATAAGAAAAAATTAGATTAAAAAAGAGGTAAGATCAAACTCTGGTTCAGGAAGAAATTCAGAGATAATAAAGTACTCAAAAAGTCTATTGAATTTGAATATTTTATGGAGATCAGCAATGTTGATTGGAAAAAAATCGTTGTCTGTTAATGGAATACTGATATATGACATTCCATTCTCTTGCAAGATTTGATTGATTTTATTGGGATTTTCTAATAGCAGAATAAATGAAATGTCAAATCATGATTTGAAAATTCTTTGGAATTCATATTTGTTATAAAAGGATTTGATAGTTTTCCTCAGGTTTTCATTCTTTGGAAGGAATTTGCCAATTCCCAAGAATGAATAGAAATCTGATATATTTTTTGGCAGCCAAGGCTTATGAGTTTGTAAGACATCTAAAGAGACTCACTGTGCTCCCAATGGTAATTGAAAGAAGAAATTTTTTTTAAGAGTATTGATAAGAATTTGAGCATCTTGGTGGTTAGGGGCAGGAATTTGAAATGTTACTGATATTAGATATTCAGGTATTAACAAGAGACTATAAAAAAGAGACTATACATGTGGCATAAATTATTTTACTGTTGATTCAATTCCCAAAATCCTCAAAAATAATTGCATCATGACTCAATTATTTATATGTTTTAATAGTGACTCAATTAATTGTGTCAATTGCATCAAGGATTTATGAATTTCAGCAACATGTATAAAAGAGACTCTTTGGATATAATAAAGCATGGAGGAAGTCTCTTGAAAAAGTATTTGTTTCTGAGTTCTTTAACCATTGCACTTATATCTTGAGTTGATGGATCTATTGGAAACTGGTCTTGAAATTTGGGTGCCAGGTCCATAGGAGAGTCTGGAAGTGAAATTTTTGATGGAGAAAGATCGAAATAAGATTCTGGAAGTCATGGAGAAATAACAAATTGCTTTCTGAGTTCTTTTATCAAACTGCCTGGGTTCCTTAATTTGCTTCTCTTAGTTATTAGGAATAAAGAAAAAAAGTTGTGTAAAAGATTGGAGGGATGTTCTGATAATAAAGATAAAATTTTGAAATAGGAATCTGGAAAAAGATCGAACTTGTAATAGAGTTGCAATAATCTTGCAATATCTTTTGTTGTGCTTCTATCTGCAATGAGATTTTATAAAGAATCTTTGCTTTAATTTTTGGAGGAATAGAGTTTGGATTTGATGGAAGTGGAGAAAGATTGTTTTGAAATATTTCTCTGCAGAGGGGTAGAAGTTCAAGACAATCTAGGTCTTTTGTATTTTCTGGATGATAGAAATAATTGCATCTATAGTCTAGGATTTGTGTGAGTTTAAAAAGAGTAAGGTCAAATATATTGATATATCACAGATATGCAACAAGGGAATAGGCATTTAGAAGTAGCCTGATTTTTTGTTTTGTTATACAGTTTAGATGAGTGATCTTGTCTTTGACCTTGTAATTTTTTTAAAAATGTTTTTCTAGTTTCTCATATTTCTTTTGATGGTTGTTCCAGAGGTCTTTGATCTTGAAAAAAGATCTGAAAAATTGTTGATCTTTTGCCTCTATTTTTATAAAGATAGCAAGACAAGGCTTTTGTCTAATGTTATCTTTGGATGTTTTGTGAATGTCAAAAATAAGGTTGATTATTTCTTGTGGTTTGCTTCTAACTGATAATAGTTTGGAGGCCTACTGAACTATTTAATAATAATTATATATATCTTCTAATGGTAAAGAGTCTTGTAGGTCTGTCTTATTGTCACTATCATTGTTACAGTCAAGAGAATTGTATCTCTTAATATCTGGTAACTTTATTGCCAGGTTGTTCTCATACTCATTGAGTCTTGTGCTAGCTTGTTCTTCTTTAATTTTAAAAATAGCTCTTTTGTTAGATCTAGAATCTTGTTCATTATAGTTGTAAATGTCTAGAGAGTTGGTAGAACTGCGAGCATATTTTGTAAGATAGGGGATAAGAATCTTATAAAAGAAAAAAATGACTTGTCTAGATTTTGTGAGTTAAGAATATTTGAAAAGTTAATTAAAATGGATAAAAGATTATTCTTGGTTTCTGGAAAAAGAAGTATACTGGAGGAGACTTTCATATCTAGATTGCTAAGAATGAGAAAATCCAAGTTGATTGACATTAATGAGTCATTATTGTTAATTAAATTTGAATGTGCTGGATTCTGATTGAAGAAGAATAGTGGAGTGTCTAATTGAATATGATAGTTAGTTGGTTCCGTTACTTGTGATTGATTAAGTAAAGGGTTGGAAGTTATAATTGGATTATTGGATAAAGAGGTGAATGAAGTTTCTGAATATTTAGCTGGGCTAATTTAATAATTTGCACTTAGGGAAAATACTTTTTTCTTTTCACTTGTCTTTCTATTAACTTTAATTATATTCCAGGAAACATGTTTGAAATAGTTCCAGCCTTTGCTAGTAACCTGATTGAGAATTCTTTCTCTAAGAGCTTCGTTGTTTGTAAAGATAGTTTGGAGAGAGTTTTGATAATTTAGAAATTCATCTAACTAATTGCACAGTTTGTCTTTAAGAAAAGAAGATTGAATAAGTAAACTGTTTTGATCTTTGATTGAAAATTTCAATTGTATAATAGAGAGATTTGATAAGCTTGTGTGGGTGACATTTTGAATAAGAATAAGCCATCTTGAAGGATGATTGGACAGAAATGAAGTAGTAATAGATGTGAAAGGTTCTGTGACAATGATTTCTTTGTTTTGGTTTAAATAAATGACTATGAATTGATGTTTCTTTCTTTCAATGAGAATAATATCCAGCAAGAGAGATTTGACAGTTTGGTGATGTGGCAAGAAAGGTGAAATAGGATGGAAAGTTCTGATGAAAACTACTTGGATATTGTAACTAGACATGTTAGATGGTGATTGGCGAGTGTAGAACTATTGAAAATTGTACATGTGATGTGAATTTTTGTATAATGTGATTTGTTTTTTGCTAATATAAGTGATTGTTAACACATGATATTAGGTGATATGTGATAGTGATTGATGTGTAATGTAATTGTTAACATGTTTTGTTTATTTATGATTGGTAGCTTGTTTATTAACTTGAAAAATCTTATAGTATATGGATGTGTTAATGCCTGTTGACATATAGATGCTTGTTAACATGTTATTGTTTGTTGACACATTGTCACTTGTTGACGTGTTGTTACTTGCTAATGTGTTATGGTTGTTTTGATGTTTGTTTGGATGGATGATTTTGTATAACTTGAATTTAGAGGAAGTAAACTGATTTTGGTTTTTTAGGATTTTGATATGTAGGATAAGAATTTTTCAACCCTGTACAATTAATGGGAAGTCTTGATATCCTTCTAGCTCAAGGAAGGTGGCAAGGTTGTTTGATTTATCAAATAAAATCTGACCTTTTTTGAGTTACTACAGTGTCTAGAGAGATGTTTAACTTGACACACGACTGGCTATAGTGGTGGTAGTGAATGTTGGCTTCTTGAGATCTTACTGTAAATCATAAGGTGTGTTTTCTTATTCCCCCTATTTGAGAGATAAGTTTGTTTGAAGGTCTTCTGTTGAAAAATATGAATATTTAGAGTGTAAATTAGAAGATGTTAGTTATTTGTTCTCAATAATTACCTGATGTTATTTTCTTGTATATTTCTTTGAATAATTATATTAATAAAGTTTTTAATTTTTTTGAATTTTTGAAAGTTTTCTAAAAAGAAAATTAATATAAGTTTATTTTTTTGTTAATGACATATTAATTACATCATTAATTAATTTATAAGCAAAAAAATTTTTCATTACCCCTCTTTCCCTCTTTTTCCTCACATACAATTTTTCAGTAAGTGGATTTAACAAAATACAAGTTCATTTTTTGTCAATTCATTTATTATATTATTGATCAGTTTGTAAACTTTTTTTTATATCATCTCTTTCTTATACATATTTATACAATTTCTCAATAAGTGAATTTAGCATAATATAAGTTTATTTTTTTTGTTAATGATATGCTAATTGCATCATTAATTGATTTATAAGCAAAAAAATTTTTCATTATCTCTCTCTTCCTTTCACTCTATCCTCACATACAATTTTTTGATAAGTGAATTTAACAAAATACGGATTTATTTTTATACAAATATACTTTTAACTACGTTATTGTAAATAGAATTTAAACATATAGCGACAGATTCCCAACATGTTTTAATTGGATAATTAAGTAAGATTCGATGATTATAACTAGCTAATTGATGTTTTTTGAGAATTACTGCAGGAATTTGATGAGATTTAAAGAATTTAATAAGATTTTTAGATCTTCTTACTAAATGAACACATCATGATATTTTTATAATATCACCAATCAAAAGATTTAAACTATATGTGATGCATTTCAAAAATATGATTGTGGAATATTTGATTTCTAATTTTTTTCATACTTTTTTTATTATAGACCTATTGTCAATAATAATTGCTAAAATTTTTGATTGATTGATTTCTTTTATTACATTGAATAAATCTTGGGCAATTGTAATACTATTTTAATGTTTATCATTAGTTGGATAAGCAGAATAAAAAATTGGTGTTGGCATTGTTAAAATGAAATTTGTTTAGTGTTCTTATATTAAATTAGATCTATATTATATTTAAATTTAAATAATTAATAATTATTATTAAAATTTATATTAAAATTAAATATAATTACCATCTATCAGAAATTAAACACAAGTTGTTACATTTATTATGTAAAGATTTAATTTTATTTTTGGTTTCATTATATATGATATCTAATAATTTTGTAGATAATTTTTTTTAACTAGATAATTTAAAAGCTGGTTGTGTTTTTTTCTAAAAATTTTTAATTAGTTCTATCTCTAGTAATAATAAAAATAAACCACAATGAAATATTGCTTGTATAAATTCTAATTCAAGAGATTTTTGTTTTACAGATGTAATGATATCAATTTTTTTATTTCCATTGTTATTAGATATAACATTTGTTATTTCTTAACAAGAATTTTCAAAATATTTTTGTTGTTGTTCCATTGTAATTTGGTCACATTTTTTAAAATGTGCTTGAGCTGCGTGTAAGGCATAATTAATTTGACATTTGCATTTTTTATATTTTACTCTTTTTTATTGAAAGCCAATTATGTGACCAAGTTTATTAAAATAAATTCAAATTGAATTTAATAGTGACATTTTTTAAAATTATTATTATTGAATCTATATAATCGTTTTATATAAATATTCTATAGGCATATCAGTTGTACAAAGATATATGCATGCACATAATTGCATGATGTAGCATGTATGCATGCATATTATTATGCAATAATGCCCATCTCTAATTAAGCATTTTATAAAATATAAAACTATTATTTTTGATATTATAATTATTTTTTGTGACTGTAGTTTTTTTATATTTTATTCTTGATGTTGAAAATATAATAGTTATTACTGAGCATTTCTTTCAGATTTTGTATAGCTTTATTTGAAATTACAGCTTTATTGTTTTATATTTTGTTTAAGAGAAATTAAAGGTTGTCAAGTGTAAAATTAATTATATCAGATATTGTTATTGTAATAAAGGTTGATAGAAGTATTTTTTTGTTGCTAGATGTTTAAGGTATATTTTTGTTTATTAGTTTTATAAGTTTGTTTTTTTTTCTGATAGTAGATAGGATATAGATGCATGAGAAGATATGTAATTGATTTTTTGAAAATGTTTCATATCATGAACAAAGATTATTATTGTATATATTAAAATATTTTTTATGAATTTCGAATTTTGTAAAAAGTTGGTTAATCATTAGTTTGATTTTGAAGACTATAAATTTCAGTTGATTGTTTTTTTTTAATTTTTTGTTGACTTTGCAGATAAGCTTTAAAACTAACATCAAAGAAAGCTTATAGGTTGCTGATTAGCTAAATAGTGTATTAAAAAAACTAATATAGTAATTAACAAACTTGATATATTGTGTAATAATAATGGCATATATATTATTAATTAGTAGTAAGGTGTTGTTATATATTTCTAGAAATATTTGAAAAACTGTTATATTACTTTAGAAATTAGATAGTAGTTGACTTTTTACTTCTTTTTTAGTGATTTATTTAAGTTTTATATTTTTGTTTTTTGTTTCAAGATTGATGGAATTTTGATCTGGTGATTAGTGTATTCAGGTAGATTTAGATTTGATTTAATTTGAAGTTGGCATTGGATTGTAGAATTAGTTGGAGTTTTCTGTAGATTTTTTAATAGAATTGGTCAAAAATATGACTAAGGATTAGTATTTGGATTATAGAGTATATTTGTATTGGATTTTTGAATAATAATTTTTTTTTTGAGAAAAAAGATGATGATTATTATAAGAAGTAATAAATAATTAGGAGAATTGTTTGTTATAATGATTATATATGTGTTTGTATTTAATTTAGATATTTTTCAAAAACCATATTATGTTTGTATTACTAAGTAACAATTAGTAAGTAATTGGAAATCAGATTTAATTCACAATCATATTATCAATCAAATTTCCTTTTATAGTAATAAGAAAACATGTATAATAATGATAGTTGATAGGAGAAATAGTAAAGAGGAAAGTTAAAAAAGAAGTTTACTAAGTCTGTTTAGGAGAAGTAAATTGTTACTGTATATTGTTATCCAGGTTGATTTGATATTTATTATATTCTTTTTATAATACAAGGTTGGATATTGCATATACATAGTATAATTTTTTTATTAGGTAGAATTTGATAGTACTGTTTTTTAACTATCTGCAGCTGAATCATATTTTTTTTGACTTTAATTAGATTAATTATTCTGCTATTGAAAAATGCTTAAAAGTAAGATTTTGAATTGGATACCAAAAGTGAGTTTTTTAGAATCTCATAATTTGTTAATAAGATATTCTTGAATTATTTTGGTATTGAACCAATTTATATATATCTTTTATGAATATGAAATTCATTTTATGACAATTTGTTATGGTTATTGTATATATATATATCTTTGATAATTTTAATGTTTGTATAGTAAAGAAAGAGAGCATTTACTTTGCTAATTCTTATTATTAATTCTATTAAAAGATTGTAATTGGGGTTCTCAAATAGGCATAAATAAAAACAGATGTTTATTTAATATTTTTTGGTTATTTGTGCAAAAAAAGTTGCAAATAGAACATGTTCAAATGACATGTTATACTTGGAGTGATCTGATTTCTTTGATAAGAGAATATGGGTTTTTCTATTGACAAGTTTTGATATTAAAAGTTTAACTGCTATTATATAAATTCTATCTTAAAGTTTTATAATGTCTAAACCAGCTTATAAGTACAAAACTTTGTTTAAAATGGTCTTTTCAATATCAAGTTTACTTTTGACAACCATGTTAAATTTTGTTTATAGGGCTTTTGTATTATTATTATTGAGAATTAATATTTAAGTAATATACTCAATTTGTACTAATATTATTCAATAAAAGACTTGTCTTATGATTACTCCATTCTATCTTTTTTAGTTAGTAATGGCTTTGTAAAGTTTGAAATTTTTTTTTTGAGATAATTTTTTGTTGTGATGGATAAGAACTTTTTGAATAAGTAGATTTCAAGATATCTAATAGATTCATTATATAATTTGGATTGAACCAGTATGTTTTTGACTATAAGAGTTTGTTTCCTTTGATTATTTTTAGGCTTCAGACTTGGGATATGTACTATTTTACTTTTGTTACATTTGATTAAGTTTAAAGACAGAAATGAGTAAAAAATATTAATAGCACTTTATAGAGTCTTCATATTTTTACTGATGATAATGATATTATCCATGTAGACTAAAATAGTTGATCTGTTAATAGCACTAATTTAAATCTAATTATTTAACAATATGTCACTTGTCAACTATTCAGCATATAATAAATAATTCATCAATCATTTATTAAATATTCAGTATAATTTAGCATATTTAAATTTGACAATAATTGTCAAATTGTTAATAAATGTTTGATGAATGTTTGACAAATTATTTATTATATGCCAAATAATTGACAAGTAGCATATTGCCAAATAATCTACTTTCAACTAATATAGAATTATTGATGACTGTACAAACCATTGGATTATAAAAGATAATCTATAGTAATAATACAAGAGTTTTTCCTTGATCGATTTTCTTATTGATTTTGAGTGAATTTATAAGTTTATAGTAAGTAATAATTTTAAGTTTCTCTTTTCTAAGCAAATCAAGAATTAATTGAACAGTTTGATTTGAAAATCTTATTTTTTTTATTGCTAATTCCAAGCTGAAGAGATTTACTAAGTCAAATGCTTTGAATATATTAAATGATATTACTTATATTTCTTTGTTAAGATTATTTGCTATCTCAATTTCTGAAAAGATAATTGAAATTGATTTTATTATATTTTGGTTCTTCAGACTAGTGAAGTTATATTCTAATAAAATATTATATTTTGAGATAATAGTTGATAATCTATTGTTTAGTATCTTTATAAATATCTTTTTACTTGTTTCCAGAAGAGAAATAGAACATATATCAGTTAGTTTATGTGACCAGATAATTTTTTGGATAATAAGATAATTATTAACTATTTATAGAATTTTGGAATTTTGTTATTAATTATTGCTTTATTAAAATATATGTCAGACCTGGGGCTTTTTTATTGGGAAGATCTATAAGAGCTTGATTGATTTCTTTTATTGTGATTTCTTTGTGAATGCTTTTGAATATTTTGTCTGAAAGATTTTTTTTAGACAGATATTTCTGCTGCCACTCATTATTGATTTGTTTCTAAAGTGTTTTTGAAATAATTAGTAATAATTTTTATAAGTTTGTCTGAGTTGTCTTGGAGTTGGCCTTTATCTGACAGGATTGAGAGATCTAATGCTAGCTTGAGATTTTTGAGAGCCTTCTTGAGTGCATTTTTGGGCTTGGACCAAAATCTTGTATAGTTTTTTTAAATGTTTTTCTGGAGTTCATCAAGGATAATTTCATTGGCCTTGATAATCTTTTCTTTTAAAAGAATTTTAAAGGTTTTTATAAGAAAGATGGGTAATAATCTTGAATAATTTAAATTTGCTATTATCTAAATTCAAAGTTCAAAGTTGCTGTTTTTGTAAATTGAGGCAGTGTTAACAATTAAACCATTAATATCATTTTATATATACATTTCAATATGATGTCAAAAATTGGATCCTATATTTTAATTTAGCATTATAATTTAGATATGAAGTATTTGAAAAACTGAATAAGTTATGTTGTTATAGTGAAAAAGAGGGTGCAATGTTATATCAGGTATTGTAATGAAAATAAAGATATAAAAAAGATAAAGAAGATGATTAGGATAATTGGGATAATGAAAAACATATATGAGTATACTTGATTTCTATTATCAAATAAACAACAAAAGTGTGCATATTTAACATACAATAGTGGTGAAAAAAATGGCAGTAAATAAAATTTTATTTATTTAATCAATTTTTATTAGAATTACTTCAATTTGAAATATAAGTAATTTAATATTACATAATTCACAATATAAACTATTAATATTTAATAACATCACTATTTTTTTGAATTACTAATTCTATCTGCTTTTTTATACTCTTTATTAAATTAAAGCAAAGTATTTGATCTATATTATTTCATTTATTTTTAATAATTTCTATAAAAATTTCTTGAAAAAACTTTTTTTTTCCACCAATTTTTTTATTTATTATCTTTTCTATCTGTTTTTTTAGAATTGCTCATATATTTTCTATAGGGTTCAAATCTGGAGAATATGACGGCCAATTAAGAACTTTGGAATATCGATCTTCAAGAAAAAAAAGGAGACTGTGTGTTTGGGTCATTGTCTTGCTAAAATTTTTACAACTTCTCAAAAATCTATTGAGTTTGATTAAAAAGATTATTTATTAGAATTTCGCGATATAGCTTATCATCCATATTTTCTATTAATAAATGAAATCTGATAGTTCTGTGTATACAAAAGACTCCTACATATGAACTTTAAATAAATACTTGACAATTCCACATGTTAGTCTTTCTTCTCCAGTTTTATAATGGACTAGGGTGATGTTTTGAAATATGTATTGTCGTTTCATTAGAAAAAATTGTATTTTTCCATTTTTCCTGTTTATAACATTTTGCCCATGAAACCTTTCATTCTTTAGCAATGACAATAAGGAATGGAGTAGTTCAGGGGATACATACATGGTAGCCAAGCTTCCAGAGGTTTTCTCAAACTGTACGACTAGCTATATTAAGATCTGGATAGGTATTATTAAGTGTATTTGTTATTTCTAGACTTGTCACATTGACATGCGAATGAGCAAACTGACCGAGGTGACGTTATTGGTTTGGGCTAAGGATTTTAGGGTGGCCTGGATGATTTTTTTGTTATAAATCTTTTGTTTTATTTAGCTGAAAGATCCATCTAAACAACGTTCGTATGGGGAACCCGGTAATTTGGTGTAATTCTTTAGCATTTTGTATTTTTTCTTTTCATAATGACTTAACTAACGAGCGATGTTCTTTAAGGCAAAGTTTATGCAGCATGATGTCATTGTACAAATTAATAAGGGGCTGTTGCAGTCACGATTTTTATACATGATAATCCGTGTAACGAATAAAAAAAGTAAATAAAATTAATTCGTGTTATTTAATTAAGTAATAACACAACTAGTATTTTAAATATATCACTATTACTGCCAGTTTTTTTCCGTCACTACTGTATAAAGTTTATTTGTGTGATAAGACTATTGTGTTCTATTTTTGTAGTGCTTCTTTTAGTTTCTCCCGGGATCACGTGAAATACGGACCAAGATCGGTCGCCTCTTTCGTTTTTAAGATAAGAAGAAAAAAGTGTTGGTCCATATAGCGCAAAGTGGGCCTACTTAGCTGCTGTGCGACGTTCACGACCAGACCTGTGTGCAAGTGACAGACTCGCCGTATTCCACCTTAGAATGCATTGATTTTCGAAAATTGCGTAATCGACTGTAATACACATTAATGTTACATGTTACCACCCTACTGCATTTATTAAGCATCCATTATGGGATCGTTTGTTTAAATTCCAACTGAATAATGAATACCGAGGGAGTAGAAATTGTGGAAATAAAATGTCCCGAATGCAAGAAAGATATATCTTTTTGTTTTAGACCTACTGATTTTCGATCTTATTATTGCAGACCTTGCAATTCCGAACATTTTCGTAATGAATTTGAATTTTGGAATAGTGGTGACTTGAATGTTGATAACTTAATTAGAGAATCGCAACTTAATGCAAATCGTATACAAGAACTAATTGAATGGATAGACTATTCGAATCTCGAGGAATTTAAACACATTGGAGATGGTGGTTTTGGAAGCGTCAGTAAAGCTATTTGGAAAGACGGGCCATTAGTACACATAGGGTTCGTGTGGAGCATTGAAAAATCGAAATGGAAACGAGTTGGTAAAACTGAAGTAGCCTTGAAAAGACTTCGAAATTCTACAAATCTAACATTGGATTTTTTAAATGAGGTATGCATCAAAAATATAATTTTTTAAGGATTAGATTGAAACTTCATGTATCTAATTAACTACTCGATATAGATTAGGTGCAATTTAAATTTTAATAGCTTTGGTATTAACCGGTTGTATGGTATTACTCGCGATCCTCAAACAAAAGAATATATTATAGTCTCTGAGTTTAAGTCTGGTGGAAGTCTTAGAAATTTAATTCGAACGCATTACTCTAATATAACTTGGAAAATAATTATTTATATGCTCTCTAATATTGGATTTGGGTTGCATAAGATTCACGAAAATAATTATTGCCATAAAGATTTTCATAGTGGCAATGTCTTGAATAGAATTTATAGCAAAAAGATCTTTGATTCCAACAATTTCGGATTTTGGCTTATGTCGTCCAGCCAATGAAAATTCGGTCAATCAATCACTATATGGAGTCTTGCCATTTGTGGCGCCAGAAGTATTACGTGGAGAAAAGTTTACTAAGGCAGCAGACATCTATGGGTTCGGTATGATCATGTTTGAAATAATCTCTGGAGAACCACCGTTTATTGACAGAGAGTATGATGTTCACCTAGCACTCGCTTTATGTGGTGGTGAACGTCCGCCAATTCCAAAATATGCGCCCGAACCATATATCAAATTAATGAATCAATGTTGGAACCCTATTCCTACTAATCGCCCAACTGCCAATGAGTTGTACGAAGAATTTCAAAAGTGGTGGAATGAATTCGACCAGGATCATGTTTTACTACAATCATTTACCAAAGAACGAGAAGAAGTGTGGAGAGCACGATTAAGGGAGTTGGAGGAAAACCCACGACCTCTAATGGCATCACAGAATTTGCTTACTAGCAAATTCCTTGATTATACCAGACAACTGGGAAGGAATGTCGTTAATAAAATCGGAACAAGTAATGACGGTATGCAGTGTTAGTATCTATTTAAAATTATCTATTTAAAATATATTTGTGTAAAAACAAGATTTCTAAAAACTTTATAATTTTAGCATATATTACTCGTCAACTTGATAAATCGTTTACTTTAGAATTGAAAAACTTTGAACAAAATGAATAAACAATATTAATATTATATCGAGTTATTTATCTATGGTAATTCCTGAAAGCTCTAAAGTTATCCTTATATCCTTAATAATAAAATTTTTTATGAATTTATTTATTCAGATAATGTTTTTACAACGCGAATGTAATTAAATAATTATTGGTTTTCATCTTTAATTGATAAATCAATAAAGTGGAATTATTGAAGTCTCAAAGAGCCCTTTATTTTCCGAACACATTTGAGGCTTTTTAAAATTTATATAAAATTTATATAAAATTTAGTATTGTAATATTCTGATTTAATAACTTATTGTAGAGTTTGGGACCAATATATTGCAGTCAAATTTAAATTCGGTTTAATCCACTCTTTGTAAAGTTCATTACAATAAATAATAATTTTTATTTTAATTTAAATTAAACGAAGTTAAAATTTAACAAAAAATAAAATTGAATTCTATAATAAAATTGGTTCCAATCTCTAACCTATTGTAGTAGGCTAAACTGCTAAGTTGGTCTAACTTCTCGAATCTTTATTTGCTAACTAAAAGACAAAGGTTAATTTCGAAATGGGAAATAGCTTGTTAGAACTTTATATACCGGGATTTTTAATAATGATTATTTGACTTGCTTATAATATTGCCTTTGTTGTATTTTTTTCTGGATATTTTAAATAAAAAACAAATAATACAAAATAATACAAAATAATACAATAATCTTGGCTTACGCGCATGAAGTCCTTTTGATCTTATTTCTTGCATTTCCACCTAGCATTTACTCATGTCTTCTCAACTATTGTAGCATCCTTTTCGAATTAGCGACAGGCATTATAATCTTAATAGAATAGAAGATATTACCTTTATTAGTAAAATCACCTAAATAGGATAATTTCCTAACTAATACAAAGTTGATGCGATTAGACTTTCCGCACCATACTAAATCTCTCAATAGCAATTGTACTATACAATATAGTTTATTAGTATTGTATTTACTAAAATGTTTAATGTTTTTATAAATAATATTTATTAGAGTATGTATATGCTGTATATTAATGGACAAAATCAAAACTATTACTAATTAAGTAAAAACAAGTATTTAAAAATATTATATATAACTTTAAAAAATATTTTAAAATTTATTATATGTATAATATTTTTTTTAAAAAATTAACGATTAATAGTTAAATATCTTGTTAATTATACTGTATTTATTTAATTTGTGAAGCAAAAAATAATTTGAATTTAAAAGGTAACATATACAGTGTCAATAAAGATTTTTTAATCATAACTTTTAATACAAATTAAAATGCATAATATACTAAATTATGATTTTTTACTATTTAAGGTAAATAGGCATTGATGCTATAGATTTTATTGATATTATAACCATACTATGCATCTAAACGATTTACACAGCCAATAGTTGAAAAGTATGAACATAAGAAATTTGAATATTATCAAAAATTAACCGAGATGGGTCATGTACCTGGAGTTATTAATGTTGGTGTTTATTATGAAAAGGGAACCGGTGTCAAAAAGAATGAAAATAAAGTTTTTGGATATTATTAAAGATCAGAGAGATAGGTTATACAATAGGTGTAAATAATGTTAGCATTTGTTATGAAAAATGAATAGGAGTCAAAAAGGATGATCGTAAGGCATTCGAATATTATTAAAGATTAGCCGATATGGGTAAAAACATTGGGAATAAATAATGTTGTCAATTATTATCTCAACCGAATTAAAATTGAAAGTGTGAGCACGAGGCATTCGAATATTATCAAAAATCAACCATATGGGAGACATCATGTACATGGAATTTATCAAGTTAGCCATTGTTATCTCGATGAAATTGGGTTAATTGAAGAGAATGGAATAAGGAATTTGAACATTATCGAAGATTATCCAAGATTAGTAATTAAATGAGAATACAAGTATATGATGTTGGAATTATAGTGAAAAGGATCGACATAAGAAATTTGAACATTATCAAAAATTAACAAAGATGGGTCATGCATCCGACGTTAATAATGTTGATACTTGTTATGACTATTTAAAAATTATTATAACTAATCAGAAATAGTTATAATATATTAAACCTTTCATTTATTAATAAAAATAATTTTTATATCCTAAGTAAACTGTTTTTCATAATAAATTCTATCTATAGTAAATTTTTTATTAAATTTAAACAAAACTTTATTATTGTATTTAATTTTTTTTAAAACATTGTCAAAGTTTGCTTTATTGAGTTTGTTAGATAAAACACATACTTTTTAAGTTACAAACTATTTTTTTACTTATTTCTTCCATGTATAATACTATTTAAACCTTATAGTAAAGTTATTTGATTAATTTTTTAGAAATTTCCACCATATAACTTATTATCTCTCAATTAAAAAACTAATATATCTAAGTGCTATTAATATGTATTTTCTTCTTGATTGGATTTGAATTAGATTTTATTTGGGTTTATACAATTGTAAAAGAAAAGAGAAATGGAGACTAGAGTAATATTATATTTAGTGAATAAAATCCTATCTAGCTTACTAAATCTGTCAAAAATTACATTCTATCATTACTTACAACTGGAAATTACTATTTAATTTTCATTATTCTAATAAAAACAAAAGATATTTAAAAATATTTACAGTCATTAATCAAAAATACAATTATTTTTCTATTTAAGATATTGATCAACCAAGGATTTTATATCTATTTTTATAAGATAATCAATACTGGAAGAGACTTATTAGAGAATTAAAATAAGATTGTTTTTTATAAACTAGCATATAAACCAACTTTCTATAAAAAATAGTATTTAATTAATCATAATACCAAATATTATTTTTAATTTAGTTTAATTGCCTTTATTTAGAATTGAATTTGTTTTTTATAAATAATATTTAATTAATTATAGTATTACATATCATTTTTAATTTAGTTTAAATGTATTTATCTGAAGTTGAACTAATATTTTATAATTTAAATTTAAAAGTATTAATCACTGTGCTATTGATTTATAGGTTATTATTGTGTTTATAATTTTTTATCAAAATTTTAATATCTATTTGATTTTTATAACTATTGTTTTAACAGATAATTTGATATTAATAAAATTTGTTTAGTATATATTAAGTATTTAAATATTAAGTTTTATAAAGTTTTTTTTTATTATTATAAAAAAGTATTAAATGCAAAATTTTATTAAGTATATAAATTGATATATAAATTACATCAAATATCTCTATATAATATATGTAGATTAATATTAATCTATCTATAATACTAATTATTCTTATTCTTATTACACTTGATATAACTCAGATTAGCTCCAATGTTGAATAATTAATATTCTTTTAGAGCTGATAGTAAGTTAGGCAATTTAAGTATATTGTTTAATTTGATATATTGTAAATTTGTTGAGAATAATTTGTTAGAGTAAATCTTGTTTTTGGATAAAACTTGATAAGTCTTTGTCTTTTTTATCTTATGGTGTGCTTTAGATTTTAGACTATTTGATACCTGATGCTATTGATATGTTTGCTATTGTTAATCTGAGTAGTTGTATTATTATATAAAAAATGTTTAGAGTGCTGTTTGGGATTTTGACTAGTTTTTTATTTGAAAATTAAATATTAAAAACTATTATGCTGTATATTAATTTTTCTAATTATGATTTTTTATTAAAGTTGAAATCTGTATAGTAAAAAATATTATGTTGGATTTGATTAAAAGCCTCTTGAGTTTGGATTTTATTTTAGTCTCAATTTTTTTATATTTTTTTATATTTTTGTAATATTCAAAATATGCTTCTAAATTTCAGTGTTGTTAAATACCTGGAACAAAGATTATCTTGATAGGTATCTAGTATCTTTCATATAGTAGTTTTCTTGTTAAAAAAATTGCACTTAGAATTTTGTTTCTAAAGGTCAGTAATGAAAAGAAATTATATTTATCTTTTTTAATCAGTAGGTTATTTGTAAATATAAGATGCTACAGTATTTATATCTGTAATGTTTAGTTCTATTGGCTTCTAATTAATAAGCCTATAAAAAAGCTAAACTCTTTTGATTCAAATTACTATATTATAGCTTTACATATTTTTAATTTGTAATTCTGTGATATGCTTGTTGGTTTTTATTATGTTATCTATGCAGATTATTGAATTATTTTCTTGAAGATTGAGAATGTATTCGAGTTTGTTTAATTGGAAACTAATTTTTTTTGAACTGCAGAGAGTAGAGATACAATCTGTTAAGTAACTGTAAGCTGTTTTAATCTTACAATTAATATAGCTTGGTGAGAATATATTGAAAATCTTAACTAAATTAATTGACACATAAATATTGTTTTTGACTGCTGCTAATATTCTGATTAAAACTAAAGAGTACTAATAGGTTACTTATATTTAGAGTAGCAAGTAAGTGTTATTTTATTTGTTTTTACTATTGTATGGCCATTCTTGATATCTAGGTTTATGATAATAAAGAATTGATCTATTTTGAAAATTTGTTTAATATTAGTTATTATATTGATATTGAGATATAAAAGAATATTAATTGTATCTTTACTGTTAATTTTAATAGCAAGTATAGAATTTGTAAGTCTTTTAAAATATAGTTAGGCTAGGATTTCTTTCAGAACATTGGCCAAGAGATTTTAATTGTTTTTTTGATATGTCTAAAGAGTTATTGCTTTTTGTACTAGTACTAGAATTTTTTGTATATCACTATAGTACTGACATCTAATAAGCATTTTGCTTGTATTAAAAATATAGTGGATTCTTTTGACAAGTGATTAATTTTTGTTACAATTGTATTTAGCTTTGAAATAAATAATCTGGTTATTAAGTATAGTTGTTTAAAATCTAGTTTTAAAATTTAGTATATAAATAGAGGTTTCTTGAATATAGTTAGGAATGTTGACTTAAGAAAATTAAAAGAAAGTGAAGCTCTTAAGAGTGAAACCTAAGTATATGTTAAATTTGTATCAAGTAAGTTTATAATTTGACTAATATACTAATAGATTACTAAGGAATTTGATATTTTTTAATAGAAACTAAGTGACATTAACATGAAAATGGCAAGTCTGTTACTTGTGATTAGAGTTCCAATCAGTTTTGGTAAAAATTGATACTGATCTTTTGGTTTCAGTTTTAGTACTAATTTTTATATAAAAATACTAAACTGAAAATTTCAATACTGTACCATTTGGTTTTGATATTTACTGAAATTTATATTTATAGTATATTAAATAAAATTGCAATTTTTATTTTATTATATTATTGAAATAAAACAATATATATAAATATATTTAATAATTTAATTGTAAAATTTATTATTTAAATGACTAAAAATACTAAAAATATTTAATAAGCCATTTTAAAAGCTATTTCAAAAGTCATTTCAAAGTCATTTCAAAGTCATTTCAACAATAAAATATTATAAAATCAAAGTATATTATTTATTTTCACATGTTATTTCTCGATAATATTAATTCATATTGAAAATAATGAAAAATTTGAATGAATCCATAAATTATGAAGAAATGGATCAAAACATATTTTTTGATGACTATCAATATAAACAACAGCCAAAAATATATAATAAAATAGAAATTACTGACAATGAAATTGCTAGTATATCATTAAATACAAGCAGTAAGAAACATCAGAGCTGGGTATGAGAATACTTTATTTTCGATAAAAATTTAAAAAAACCTTAGTGCAATCATTGCAAAATACATGTTAGTACAAATAAAAGTAACATCACTAGCATGTCAAAACATATTAAAAATAAGTATCCAATAAAACTATCAAAAAATAACCAACTTATATTACATGAAGTAATAGAAAATATTTTGATTTTGGTAAGTTAATTTTATTTTATATTTTTAATAAATAAAAATTACTAATTAAAATTATTTTAACATACTGTATAATATAGCAACTTTCTTGCATTTACTTATAAGGTGGATTGTTGTTAATGATTTACCTTTTACAAGTGTTAAGTCTTAAGATTTTCATAATATATTAAACATTTTATGAAATGGAATTACAATATCTTTTGTCGATACTATTAAAAATACTATTATATCAGTTTACGACGAAAATAAAAAAAAAGTGCAACAATTTTTGCAGGTAATTGT